>CANXYI010609542.1:0-10613 GCA_948208565.1 Hura crepitans
AAGATCTTTAATGAATAACTATTTACTTAGACAAATCTTAACTAACTAGAGGACAAAGACATCATTTCCTATTAGCAATATGTCATTTACATACAACATAGGAAAAATGATTGCACTCCTACTGACCTTCTTGTAAACAAACGGTTCATCCATATTTTGTGACAAACCAAACTCTTTGATTGTCTCATCAAAATAGATGTTTCAGCCCTTAGATACTTGTTTTAGTCTATAAATGGATCTTTGAAGCTCATAGGCTTGATTGGCATCATAGATGTAAAACCTTTAGTTTGCGTTATATACACTTCCTCTGACAATTTTTCATCAAGGAAAGCCATCTTTACATCCATTTACTAGATCTTATAGTTATAATAAGCAGCTATGGGAAGTAAAATCCAAATGGATTTAAGCATCACAGAGAAAAGGTCTTATCAATTTCAATCCTTTGTCTTTAATGATAACTTTTTTCTACCAATCAAGCTTTACGAGTAATTGCATTACCTTCCACACATTTGTACCCAATGGGTTTTATCCCTTTAGGTGGATTAACTAAGGTCCATACCTGGTTAGCATCTATGAAATCTATTTCGAATTTCATGGCCTTAAGCCATCAATTTAATTTTGAAATCCTTAGAACCTTCTCATAACTAGTGGGCTTATAGTACTCTACTATAGTCATTTCCTTGTCATGGTCTATGAGAAATCCATATCTCTCTAAAACAATCCTGACCCTAGTAGATTATTTAGAAACTTGTGTTTCCATATGTTCTTCTATTATCTCATCACTATGAGTAATAGAGTTGGGATCAGTTAGTTAATCTACTTTTATTTATGGATCTTGAACTTTATTAAGTTCAATTTTACTCCTATTGTCTTTCATGATAAATTCTCTCTCTAGAAAGATTACACGCTTTGAAACAAACACTTTTTGTTCTAAAGGATAATAAAAGTAGTATCCCAAAGTTTCTTTTGGATACCCCATAAATAAGCATATATCAAATTCAGCCTTAAGCTTATCTAACATTACTTTCTTCACAAATATAGGGCATCCCCATACCTTGATATGTCAAAAAATAGATTTCTTGCTATAGCATATCTCATATGGTGTAACATTAACTAACTGTGATGGAACTCTATTTAAAACATAAATAATAGATTCCAATTTATAGCCCTAGAAGTACTTAGGTAAGTTTTTAAGACTCATCAAAGATTAAACCATATCCAATAGAGTTTGATTTCTCATTTTAGATGCACCATTATACTATGGTGTATAAGGAGGAGTCCATTGAGACAATATACCATTATCTCTCAGATAACCCTAGAATTTTTGACTTAAGTATTCATTACCTCAATTAGATTAAAGAGTTTTAATAATCTTACCAAGTTATTTCTCAACCTTATTTTTGAATTCTTTAAACTTTTTAAAGGCTTTAGACTTATACTTCATTAAGTAAAGCACCCATATCGTGGGTGATCATCAATAAAGGTAATGAAGTATAAAAAGCCTCTACATACATATGTTATCATTGGTCCACACACATTTGTATATATGAGTTCTAATGACTCACTTGCTTGCTCACCCTTTCGAAAAAAATGTGATTTTGTCATCTTGCCTAATAGATAAAACTCACATATATCATATGATTCATAATTAAATGATCCTAAACTACCCTCCTTATATAAATTAGTCATGCGTTTCTCATTTATATGGCTAAGGCAATAATGCCATAGATAAGATGGCATTAGGTTATCTATCTTAGATCTCTAGGTATTAGTGTTATGTACTTTTTATCTTTAGCCAAAATATAAATTCCATTACATATTGTACTTAAATAATAAAACACATTATTCAAGTAAACAAAATAATGCTAGTTCTTATTAATAGAAATATGAAAACCTTGTTCAACAAGAGAAGAAATTAAAGTACTATTTCTATATAAAGAAGGAATATAATAACAATTGTCTAAAAGTAATACAAGTCTTAAAAGGTAAATTAAGATGATATGATCCTACATCAAATGTAGTGACTCTTGCTCCATTTAGTATGCATAATCAACATGTCCCTTTTCAACCTTTTTACAGCTCTTTAGACCTTGTATAAAGGAAACTAAGTGCGAACCACATTCAGTATCTAATACCTATGTTTGGTTGTTAATAGTAGTATAAGTATTAATTTGAATCACATTAATACCTAAAGTTGAAGCAACTCTTTACTTCTCCTTCTCACGAGACTTTAAGTAGGCCTTAAAGTTGTGCCTATAATACCCAGATTTTCTACAATGGAAGCACATCGCTTTTATGGTAGTCTTCTTTTCAATAGCTGAAGGGGTAATAATAACTTGTTTTCCCTTTTTCTTGCCAATCCCACCTTGGGCATTAGTTGTTTTTTTTCTAGTTTTTCTTCTTTTTATCCTTATAAGAAAATGAATTGACAACCATGACTACTTAGAATTTTATGTCTTAATAGCATCTTCAATAGTCTTGAGCTTATTGATCAGCTCAGAGATTATAGATGTGATCTTGTCCATCTGATAGTTAAGCATAAAACTTGCATAACTATCAGACAAACTTTATTGGATTAAGTCTATACTTAAATCCACATCCATCGCAAAACCTAGAGCTACCAAATGCTCTATGCACCCATTCATCTTTAGCCTGTGGTAGGTGGCTAAAGTTCCCTCTACCATTTTACAGTAGAATAGGGATTTTAAGATCTCATATCTCTTAATCTTACTCTACTCCTTAAATAACTTTTTATGGTGAAGCAAAATTATAGGAGTATCCATATGCTTATGCTATTTCCATAGCTTAAGAGATATTGATGCTAATATAATGCATGAAACAACATCTATGTCCTCCATGTGCTTCAAACATGCTTGCTATATATCGATAGAAGCATCATTAATAGGGATAGTGGCTATTGGCTTCTTAATTACATGGGCTAACTTTTCACTCCTTAAGAAAATTTTAAGGTTTCTAAGCCAATCAATGTAATTAGAACTAGTAAGCTTATTAGCCTTGAGAATAAATCATAAATTCAAGTTGGAAGATATTATAGCAGTGATGTTACATATGAAAAATGAAAGCATGTTAGAGTATGATCATGTATATGTATGTAACAATTTTAAGGTCTTTAAAAATCATGCATTACTCCCACTATTTAATTATGAATCAATAGGCCTCACTATTTAATTCGAGAAAGCCTATTGGAAGCTCTCCTAGTGGGTCCATATCCATTTTGGTTAAGGTCAAGGTCTTAAGTGTGCTCAACAAGCCTAACCATTAAATAAATGGTAGGCATCATATGCCAATTGCATCATATGCAACTATTGATTATTAGGACATTAACACTTCATGCATATGTATCACATACATATTTCCCCAATCTTGCCTCAAGATTGTTAGCCTTGAGTATGCTCAACAAACTGATAACCGCACTAAGACGAATGCTTTAATATGATTCAAACATATTTAATGTAGCATTGGCTTGAGTATGCTCAACAACCTAATATTAAAAAGAACTCTGGTTTAACTCACATTAATGAAAGCCTTGCAAGTGTTATATTATTGAGAGATTTCTTCTAATTAAGTCTCATTATTCATGATTGGTGCATACCTTGGCAATCCCATGCATATTTAATTGTATTAAATAATGCATTCATATTTAATCACATTAAATATATATGACCTAGTTATGGGCTTTTACTACATTAATTTCCCAAGCCAAGGGAACTAATTGGGTTAAACCTTAGGTCTTATACATGAATTACAAACCTAAAAAGAAATAAATAACACTTCTAACCATTTCTTCTTGAACCTCTTTAGTGGGCCTTCTTCTGTATTTTGCTCCTTACATTTCTTCTTCCTATTTTAACCCTATGTAATCTAATTACATCATAAATAATTGAGAATATCTCACTTTACATGTGAGAGGAGTTAGATGAGAAGAGAAGTATAAAGAGAAATAAAAGAAAAGGCTATGACAAATAGGCCCATTTTTACGAAAGAAAAAAAATCCATGCAATACAAATCAATCGTATTAGTCTTAGGCCCATAACTAGCCATCACACCAATCATACACCCTTAACTTGAATATCTAATGCATCAAATATTGAAAATGGGGATTATGTTTGATTTCTAGAAATATAAAACTTATGAAGCTAGAATCAGTTCATGCCTTTGATCAATCACATTTTCTTGCTTTAAACATGGAAAATTAATCAGATTAACCATGCAATTTAATTTGTAGTAATCCAATTAACAATAATTAAATCACATTTTTGTGTTCATTTAATTCCAAACTCTTTAGAATTAAAATGATAAAATCATATAAGCAAGAAAATAATCCTCTTTTATGCATGTAGGAGGAATAATACATAGAATAGGTGGCCCACATTCCATTCTCAATTTGATAAAACTTATTAGATTATATAAGAACAATCCATAACCATTTTTCAATCAATTTATAATCCTAATCACATTATAAAATAAACTAATATAGGATTATAATCAAATTTCCACTAAAAATAGCAATTCATGTAAAAATTTTAGCCACCATGTCATTATCACCATAAATTCAAAAATTGACCAAATAAATCAAAAATTGATTTAATTCAATTAAATTTATGATGATACATAACATATATTTCTAGAAGTACAAAATTCAATCATATTAAATTTTATTTAATTAAAAATTTTCAATCAGTTGATCATAGCAATCGAATTCAAGTAGACTGCAAAATCATTTGCAACTTAAACTATAGAAATCGATCCAAACCACTTTGAATCACTTCTATCAACCATTGACACATTTTTGAATCATAAATGATCAATTTTATCTAAAACATTTGCCTGCTAAAACCCATAAAAAAATTGAATGACAAAATTAAGCATCTATCGAAACAAAAATGCGGTAATCTTGACTGTCAAGCAAGTTTATTAGTATAATTGATTTCTAAATGCTTTTTACTACTTAGAAACATTTAATTAACATCATAAATATCTCATGTATATTATATATTAATTTGAGAAAGTTTAGAAATCAATTAAATTAATAAACACATCATATGTTACCAAATCGACTAGAAATAATTTCCAATCATAAAATTTGATTTAATCATTTTCTTAAATTGTCCAATTTTAATTTCATACACATATGACATAAATTAAAATCATATTTCAATTTATCAAATATTAGATTAAATTTATTTCAAAATAATTTAACCAAATTTTGTACACAAAAATAAAATTGGCATGCCTCCCTATGCATATAGACCCTTTTACGCATAAGAAGCCTTTCCTCCTTTAAAAATCGATTGATCAATCATGCATAGAACCAAAAATCCAATTTTACATATGCCATCCATTTTTAATCACAATAAAATAAATTTGAACATTAAATTAGATCAAAACACTCAAATTAAATCAAATCACATAATATCATATATTATACATATCAACCGTAACCACAAATTTCCTAGATTTTAAATCATTTGTCAACTTGGCTTTAATTCTAATGTTAGTTTTTCTCTATCATAAATAATGAAAAATTAAAATTTTAAGAAAAACTAAGCATAAATAGAGAACTTGAATGATTCAAAATTCACCTAAAATGATAATTTTAGCAACATTAGAATTATTACCATTTAGTAATGATAGTCAATTCCTTTCCTTAAAGCTCTTCACATTAGGTTATTGTAAACCACAATGATCCACTTTAAGAACACCTCTAAGGTAGTCCATATAAGAATCAAATAGAAGAGTGTACATAAAATTCTAAATGTTTGTAGAAATTTCATGCAAATGAAAAGGAGAAGAAAAATGAGTGTTTGTTATTTGTTCTATGCATGTTCTTCTATAACAAAAGTATACATATGGAGGCTAAAGAAATAAAGGAATATTAATACTTTAAATAACCTTAATTAGGTCTGGTTTAGATAAGGTTTTAACAATTAAAATTTGACCCAAAATTACCAAGAATTAGGCCTAATATCCATTTCTATACATAGCCCTTATGTAGCCTATAAGCCCATTCTCCTTTGGCCCCATATTCATTAATCCTATATGGCTCAACTAGGAAACATTTTACATTAATAAAAGATCTAATTTAAGGATCTTTGAATCTTTAAAAGTCCATAAAAATTAGATATTAGAATAATCAAGCTTTGGACTTAATAAGGCCCAATTCTAAATACCCTAATTTCTAGATCATTCATTTGTAATTAAGCCCTATGCCTATTTGCTCATTTATTCTTCTTAATTCATCTTCTAATGATATCATTTATCATTAGAACATTCAATCTCATTAAATCCTCTTTTACTTCTTTAAGTGTGTGATCCTATGGGTTTTCGAGGTAGCTTGGCAGCACATAGTGAAATAGAGTCCTAGTCTAATTGGGACTTTATAGATTCAATCTTATTGACTCAATATCAATTCTCCAATTGATATATCACTCATGTAAAAGTCAAGAGAGGCATCTATCCATGCATTATGACAACCCAAGTGTCAAAAAGTTAAGTGTTTTGACTTAATCCTTCTATATTCAATTACAGTGCAATAAACTCTTTTCACCATCATTTATCCCATCCAGTTCTAAGTATGGATTTGTGTTAACTCAAAGCTTAACTAAGTATATCTAATTAAGTCATAGGCATGTTCATTCTGATAATTTTACCTTTATTCTAAAAATGCCCTTTTTAAATACTATTCACACATGGCATCTCACTTTAGTTAAAGATTCTTGAATAAAGATTACTCATTAAAATTGTGAGATAAACTCTCCACTATAATCTGAGGTGGTAAATCCTTTGTTGATTACTATCCTATCTTTAAATATGTCATGCCATACCCAAGCATCTCCCTCTGTATACTTCTTATTTGCAGTAAAAGCTTTGGAGCCAAAGTATGTCACTTTATATTTAAGATAGTTAGTAATATCAAGTCTAAAGATACTTGTACCACTTGATATGATAAGATACTTTCACTAACATTAATTAAATATCCATATAAAGATCTCATGGTGGCTCTCTAATATACTTACTTCCCAAGTAAGCATCCACATGTCAACTCCAAGCATCTCTATCTTATAACTTGTGAGAACTACTACTTAATCCAATCAAGAAGTATAACATATGTTGATTTAACTGAATTAATAATGTCCCATCTTGTTAATACTATGATCAGGGATATTTAGGTATTATGACATTTACATGAGATAAAAATCTCACATCATGAACACTTCATGACTTCCTTTACACTGTGATTTTAGACTAAGGACATTATAACATGGTTTAAAACATTGAAACAATTTTATGTAATATATAATAGTACCATGATATAAAGAGAAATGCCTTATTATATTAAATCACAAGGTTTAAATAAATGAATATAACCCTATTACATAAGCTTTATGGCATATAAATAACATCTCTATGTAAGATATTAATACTAGACTTAACTTGAAATTTGAATATTTTGAGAAGAAGATGGTGGTTATGGTTTCTAAGGCATTAGCTAGAGTTATACACACTATCAGCACACCACTAACTACTGAAACACCACTGGCTATACCTACTGCCCCATCCATTATCAAGCTATCTACATCTAAGGGAATCGGTACAAGGAAGGATGCTAAAAGTTTAAGCAAAAAGGCTAAGGAGGCCACACATTTCAACTAAGAGTATAACTTTTATGAGGACTTCGAAGATGAAAGGGGGAAAAAGGAAGTAGTGGTCCGCAAAGTTAAAGATAAGGCAATGAACAAGCTAGAAGAAAAAATAGAGGCTATGAATAAACTCCTCACTTTGGGTAAAGGAATAGGCTCGAATGACCTGACATTATAATCTGAGGAGATGCTATGTGACACCCCCTAATAGATTCTAGAAGAAATTCGATAAGTGGTGTACTTCCTATTAAGTCATCCATCTTGAAATTTCCTTAGGGTCTATTCATTTAACACTTATAAAAATTCCATTATTTTATCAGATAGTTCTAAAATTACTTTTCTAACCTATGTCATGCTTATACATACCATTTAACATATTAAACCCCTTTCACAGATACTTTTAATATTTGCAAAAAATTTTGGCAGCACAACGGCTACTTGGCGACATTTTGAAAAAAAAAATTCACTTGTAAAAACACTTCTAATGTCATCAACATCATTTTACCTCCTTCTAGACCCTTTTGGTCCCTCAATCACCAACACCCATATCAAACACACATAACAAACATACAAGGCCTCAAGCCCATAGTTATTCACTTATCATATCTAAAGCCATTCAAACAAGTCACATGATTAATTATAACCTTCTTATATTTTATATTTACAGCTCTAGCAGCTTCTAAATGTGCTAACCCATACCTATAATATTCACACAAGTGCCACCTAAAACCAAACAAAAAAAGTAAACTTTATATACCCTTTAAAAGTATAGCTACTACACAGCACATTCTTCGAGGCTAGCTGCTTATCTTTATGACTTATGCACCAAAAACACTAGTACGCTGAGTATAAAACTCAGTGGTGAATTTAAACCATTCAATACAAGTTACATGCATTGGCACACATGCAATAATAATATAATAGTCACAATGCAATGTGTGAGTGATATGCTAGGTGATTCATGTCATTGAGATGATATGCCATTTTTACATAAAATTACCAAAATGCCACTGTGTTTAACATAATTGATTCTTCAACATACATTGTTATTAATCAATTAGGATTTGTGTTTTAGTTCAATATAATTCTATTGCATAGGCCCGACTAGATAGATGACACTTACAGACACTAGACCAAGAGGGAACTAAAAATTATATAGTAGCCCACATTTTGGACCCTAACCACTGTACCGACCTGATATAGCCATAGGGATCAATTCACAAGAACCTCCTAAATTAAGCAACTAAATATAAGGATCAGTCTGTAGACCTCCGAAATTAATTAATCATAATCATCATGTCAAATTATTCATCCTGCATACCCTGAAGACTAGTGCAGTGGTCCCTTTGGGGACCTTCGCTCTTGTACTGACTTTATTTGATATGTAGACAATAATGCTAGCAATATAGTGGTTTACCTCATAAACTAGTGCAATGGCCCAATTATGAACCTCAGTCACTACACTAACCTAGTATGATAAATAGACAGTCTAGCAGTTGTTAACCCTTAAGTTGACTAGTCAACCCATCTAGTAGGTGTCTAACTAATAGGCCATTTAACTTTATTAAATGTTCATTTCTTTACTGAACATCTTTTTTATAACATTTAGAGATGGAAAACAAATAGTTATAATTTTTATTAGGTAGTCAATTTTTGACATGGACAGTTATAGGTCATTTTTAGCCCTACCGGACAATTACAGGTCACTTTTTCTGCCATATTTTGGGTCACTATCTTAGGCATAATTAAAGTCATATAGTCTAACCCATTATTTTAGTCCACTTATATCCATGCTAAGTAATCATTTCAAATGTAAGTCCCTAAATTCATTTTACGAGATAGTTATAGGTCATTTTTCATTTTTACATCGACTATTTTAGGTCCAAATTATGCCCTTTTTGTATCTTTTTCTAGTGCCATTTGCACACCTTTTCATACACTTTCATAAGATTAAAGCCAAGCTAAATTTTATCACTTAAATAGCTATAAAAGAGGCTTTCACTTTATTCCACATATCATCTCAAAATATCTCAAAATTTAGTTCCATTCTTTATGCCAAAGTTAGTTCATTTTAAGGTCACTTTTGCATAATTGTTCTAAGCCAATTTCAATACTTTTTCCATCCATTTCTTAACCTTAGAAAGGTAACCTAATTCCATGTATTTCATGCCTTATTACTCATGCATTTTCACCTAAGTCATGCCATATAAACATTACACAAATCATACTAAATATATCATGCCAATGACACACATACACATGTTATGTCATACCTCATTTTTCACACCATTTTTTCCTTGCACACCTCTCGACCAATACCTCTAAATTACCGCACACATACACATTTTCTAACATCACACAAGCATGTTTACACACACACAATGCCATTACTATGCAACCTAAGCCATTATATACCTTGGACATGCCTCGGCCACACTAAATGCACACACACACACACAAGCCTTATTCATCAATGTCATCACCTACACCTATAATGCCATCACTAACAAGCCAATTGCCAAACAATTTGCCATGCTAACTTACCATAAACCAAGCCTTCATGCCAAGCAAACCTTCTGGCCACACTAAAACCTATTATCAACACTCCTAATTTCACCACATTCCATTATAATTCAAGCATTTTCCATGTCAAACACCTTAGAAACCATGCCAAAATCATTTTAACAAGACATATACACATAAAAACCATTACATCTACCTCTCAACCAAATGAGGGATTAGCCCTTCCATGCATTCTTTTCACTAGTCATCATTCTAATCATACATTCCATACACAATTAACATAATTACATGCTAAATTCACCATTGCATGCACCTTAGCTATATTTGGCACCGTTTCCATACAAGATTGCTACACCTATTACATTTGAAATTCAAAGTTCATTCTTTGAATGCATTAAATTCACGTACTTTTCCACCAAAGGTAACTTA
>CANXYI010609637.1:0-13098 GCA_948208565.1 Hura crepitans
ATCTATAATTCACAGCCCTATGATAAAGTTTTACAACCATATCCCATGACTAGATATGTCAAATCCCAATGTCATCAAGGCCTAAAAATAGCTCATATAAGCCAATTTAGATTCTATTATTAAAGAAATCAATAATGAAAGCTTTAAAATTTAATTAGAAATGAATGAAATATAGAAGAGAAATGTAAACAGAGAGAAAAAGGGGAGACATAAGGAAAAGAATGAAATAGAGAGACTAAATTCTTTACTTTTCTCAATGAATGCAATTATAAGAAAAACTTCCTTTTTCATACAATTCCTTCATTCAGATAGATTTAGAATATGTGTAACTATTTTATTGCTTAGGTAACAAATTTCTAAAATTCCCACCATTTGTAACTATTTTAATTCCTAACGTTATCCAATTTTTAGACTGCAACCTTGTCCTCAAAGTGAAATAAAGAAAACTATGATTTTAGAAAAGTCAAGTCTTCCTAAGTGGCTTCATCTACAGATAAGTTTGCCTATTTTACCAACACTTGTATGATTCGTTGATGTTTTTTTATGGATAGTTTGCTATTTTAGAATTGCTAGTGGTTTGATAAGAAATTGACCTTACTTATTAGTTGGCAGAAGTTTATGAGAGACAAAGAGAGAGGAATCCGCCTTTTTTTCAATAAAGAAACATGAAAGATAGGATGAATTTGGGCTTATAGGGGCAAATTCAACTTATAAGCTATAGCTCCTATATTTTTCAATATAATGAAAGGCCTATAATATTTGGCACTGAGTTTGAGGTTCTTTTTAGGGTCAATTGTACTCTACCCATAAGATTATGACTTCAAACAAACTAAGTCACTAATTACAAATTCTCTATTGGTTAGAAAATTGCTTCATTTGATTTTTAGCATTACCTAACTAATCTTTTAGTAATTGAATAATGTGTTGTCTTTCTTGTAAGAGTTCAAAGATTAAAGCACAAGGGGTGTCAAAAGTAGCCGATGAAAGAAAATGAACTGGCTTATGAAGGTGTCGTAGCTATGCTAGAATGGTTAGTGGTATTATACCACTATTTAGCTAATGAATCATTGAGGCTTGTAAAAAGTCAATCATCATAAGTATGTCTATAAACATTTATTAAGCCACTTGGTTTGACTTTTTGTTTGAGGATGTTATGCAATGTTGAGATGTAGAAATGCTCCAGCAAATTTGAATAGTTCTTGCCAAAAAATACTTATGAAAGCCCCACCCTTGTCAAAAACAATAGAATTATGTAGCCAATGTAACTTATAAATCTAATCTAGAAATACTTTTATTACTATAAAAGCAATGAAAGGATGCTAAAGTGGAATAAAATGTCTATATTTTATGAATCTACCAACCACCACCAAAATAATGTCTTTTCCTTTAAATTTAGGAAGCTTTATATGAAATCCAATGAAATATGGGACCAAGCTTTGTCAGCAATTTGTAAGGGCTGCAAGAGGCCTATGTAGGGTATTGTTTTATGCTAACATCTCTAACATATATCACATTGTTAAACCAAATTAGTAATATGTTGCTTCATATTAGGCCAGTAGAAATGTTGCTTTACCCTTTGGTAAGTACCTCTAGTCTTCAAGTATCCACCAATAGAAGAATAATGTGCAATCTCTATTAAATGTTGTAGTAAATTAGTACTTTGGCCAATATAAAGTCTATTTTTATACTTCAGAATACCATTTGATGACAATTAGGTTTGGTTTCCTCAATGATAGATAAAGACCAGATTAATTCTTGCATAGTGGTATCTCCCTCTTAACTACTAGTTATGTAATGCCCAAAAAATTTTAGTGTTATGAATAGTACTTTCTAGGACGTGAATAGTGTTTCTCAAGGTCGGGTCACACCAATCTTACTGAATGGAAGTATTAATCATAACATAATTTTGAGTGAAATTTGATGCAAAAATGAAGTCATTTAGATCGTTAAAAATGATACTTAAGTTTTATAGTAGTGTCAAGTGAATAGTGACCTAGTTTTAGCTTAACTAGAAAATATTTAAATTTTGTTGAGAAAATTTTGGGATCGATACAACTTGATACTTAAATATTCCAAATTGTTCATTGGCACCATAATTGGAATTTTTGGATATCAAAAAGTATTTTTACTAAATTGGATAAAGATAAAAAGTTGCGTTTTAATCGATTTTTTACAATTTTAGAGCTTAAGTTTTTAGAGGCTTATGAGACATGGATTAAATGAATTTTTGAGGGCTAATTAAAGGAAAGAAAAAGGGGGTTCAATTTTAAAAAGATGAGAAGAAAGGAAATTGGCTTAATTAATTTTACCCCTATATATATATGGTTAAATGGGGTTTTATTTAAGTCAACTTATGAATAGTGTCACCACTTACCTTTCTTTCTTTTCTCTCAAAGCCGATGGCTTTATGGTGGCCAACCCCATTGGTTTTCTTCCTTCCACTAAATTAAGCCCCAAATTCACTAATTAATCAATAGTTTATAACCTCCATCATCTCTAGACATCGGGTTTAATAAGAGATTATAAAAAAATCAAAGGAAATGCATAGTTTTATATCTCAATGAATAGTACCCCTATTTTGATCTAGTAATTTTTTCTAATTTTTGATATTTTTCCCATGTTCCTCAGGTGCCTAAGAGCACATTTATGTTTTCAATTTTAATTTTTGAAGGTTATTTGATTTTATACGAATTTTTGTGAAATGAGTTTGTATTTGATAGTTGAGTCGGGTAGCAATCGAAAGAATAAAAGGAAAGAGAAGGCATAAATGAGCTTGATGTTGTTTTTTGAACTCATTCTAAGTGTATTTATGAAAATTTAGTGTGTGCGTGTGTGATTATGCATGATAATGTGTATGCAATGTGTATGTAAGTATGTCATATTGCCATAAATGAGCATTTATACATTTTAGTGTTGTTAGGTGAGTTAATTACTATGAATATGATGCTTGAATGGTGTTGAAATAAATGGTGAATGTTGGAGTGATGTTTGGCTAAATGGCCTAAATAAGCATATGTGTGTGTCTGAATTTGATAATAAGCATGTAATTTAGAATAATACCATATGTAATGATGAAACATGACAAAATACATGTGTTCTATGATGATTGATATGGTAGAGTGAATTTTTAAGTGGAAGCAAGCATTATGGTTGAATGGTTTCATGGCTAAGAATGCATGTTTTATGAGGATTAATGATGTATATTAGAATGCATATACATGTATCATTATGTTTGAATATGATGTTATGTGTTAGTGCATGGAAATTGTTAAATGAGCATTTTGTGTGTGTGCATGGGATATGGCAAAACAGCCTAAGATTTAGGAGTTTATATATGTTGAGTTACACCCACCTAATAATATGGATTTCTATGAATGTGGATATATGGCTATGTGCATAAAGTAGTGTACATAAGCATGTTGGTCAATGTATATGATATAAGTGATATTTTTGTGCATTGGTCGAATGGGATGTCACACACATGATGGTTGTAATTGAAACCTTATAACTTTATGTTTGGTCATATTATAATGAGTATAAGTATTACTGTTGGCTTTTTGGCCAAAATTGCATAATGACATGAATTAATGATAGTCATGAATGTATGACTAAAATGAGTACGTTAATTATGGGAATGAGTATGGACATAGCTCATGTTAATGCCCTAAATAATATATAATCATGTTATGTAACATGTGTATATGAGCCTATGGAGGTATTTTGGAATATGCATATTTGTGTATGGTAATGCATATGTTAGAACATAATAGAAGTATAAAGAATTATAGTTTCTTAATTGGCCATTTTTTGGCCTAACCATCCTTAAAAGATATTTTAAGTTACTTAAAATAGCACAATTAAGAAAGATAAAATTTAGTGATTAGCTATACTAGTTAACAGCCTAGATTGGATAAGTTGACCGGTCAACTAGCGGTTTAGCAAATGCTAGGGTACTTCAGTGCCTCATTATGACCTTCTGGTTCAAATTATGACTTCAAGTCTGGAACTATGAGCCCTTGTGGTTCTAATGGCCTCTATGGCCCAGTGTCCCCATTATCTAATATAGTCATGTGTTTGCTTAAGTATAGGCGGCAAAACACATTAAGTGATGTTATTCATTAAAAATGTTGATGTTGAGATTTAATAATGCTTATGGTTGTTAATTATGATAATATGCTTGTTTATGAGGTTAAGGCATACATAAGTTTTCTGCTTATTTTAAATTGCACTCTATGCATAAATGTATACGTTTCCATGTAAATGTGCTGTTATTGTATACATATTAGTATAATTGTGTGAGCACTTAAATTTCTTTAATTACACCACTAAGCAAGTTTGCTTAGCACATCGTTTTATTTGTGATGCGTAGGTTGAAGGGCCAAATTAGAGTCAAAGCCTCATAATTATTGTAGATCAAGAGCAAGACATTTTTTGGTATTTTGTTGATTTGTACATATTAATTATGTGATGTAAATTGATTAACGGCACTTATATGAAACATGAGATAGATTGGGTCTAATCTAGGATTTTAATTATTTTTGTAACTATTAAAGTAAGTTTTAAATTGTATTTTTATGCTTGTATGAAATATCTTCCATTACTGTGCTGGTTGAATTATTTAGATGTTATTAGACGCTTAGGAGGACCAAATTGAGTTTGGAATGAGATGATGATTTTTAGAAGTGTTATTTTCTTCTGCAGGTTACTAATTCATTTTAGGATAGTGTCCCGATACAACTGTTATGCTATCGAATTTTACACATGAGGATTCTTGAAATGGTTTTAACACATCAAATAGATTTTATGTTTAATTAAGCATATGATTTTTAAGACTTTATTTTCAAATCAAACATGCATTTAAAAAGGTTTTACTTTATTTGGATTTTTAAATAATAGAAAAAGGATAAGTAAGTTTGGATAGCACATTTATGTGTACACTCCTTATTCGGGTTCGACGACTAAATCGAGTAAAGGGAGTCACAAGTTATCTCTTGCAACCATAAAGGAATGATATTAGTTGTCATCACCAAACATTTTCCTTCTAAATCTTTTTGAGAAAGTGCATTTTCGACCACCTTAATATCAACTCTTTTCTTGTATTGTATGCTATAATCTAAACCCAACAATTTGGTAATTCCTTTTTTCTATATAGAAGTGTGTGACCTTTGCTATAAATGGTGCTTAATACTTTCTTAGTTAGTTTTGATAGTAAAGTGATGCCCTTTAAGGTAATGCTCCTATTTTGACATAGTAAAAATGATGGCTAATAATTCTTTTTCATAAAGTGATAATGTTTGATCCTTTAGGCTTTTAGTTGGGTTAAAAAAAAGGCTATAGGATGACCATCTTGCATTAAAATTACTTTAGTACCCTTGCCATATGTATCAGTCTAGTATAAATTGGTTTGGAAAAGTTAGGCAAGGCTAAAATATGTGTTATAACTATGTTTGTTTAAGTGTTTCAAAAGCCAAACCAATAAAAGGTGTCTAATGAAAATTGCTCTTCTTTGTCATGTCTCATAGGGGTCTACTAATAATTTTATACCTCTTAATGAATTTCCTATAATACCTAGTCGACCCCAAAAATGTTCTCACACTCTTAAGAGAATTTGGCTTAGACCAATTTGTCATCGCCTTAATTTTCTTAGGATTAGTAAAGACTCCATTTTCTGAGGTAATGTGCCCTAAATATTGTACTTGCTTAACTCTAAATAAACATTTAGATAGTTTAGCAGATGGTGCTGTAACAAATGAAAGACTTATTCTAAACATTCTAAATGAGACTCCCAATCTTGGCTATAATCAAGATCTCATTGAAAATTACTAGGTGAAATTTCCTAAAAAAATGGCTCAAAAGTATCATTCATGAGTGATTGGAAAGTGGTAGGTGCATTAGTAAGTCCAAAAGGGATAACCTTAAACTCAAAATGCCTATGGTGAATTCTAAAGGTTATCTTTAAAATATCATTTACTTGCATTCATATTCGATAATAGCCAGATTTTAAATCTACTTTGAAAAATAATTTTGACCCTTGCAACTCTTCTAGAAAGTCATCAATCATTGGAATTGGAAATTTGTCTTTGATGATGACTGAATTCAACTACCTATTATCTATAAAAATCTCCAAGTCCCATCTTTTTTCTTGATAAGTAAAACAAGGGATGCAAAAGAGTTATGGCCAGGTTAGATTATAAAACGCTATAGCATTTCTTTAAATTGTTTCTCAATTTCATTTTTTGAAAATGATTGTATTTTTTTGGCCAAATGTTGATAGGTTTGGCATTAAGGACTAAAGGAATAGCATGGTTATATGATCTAGCTAGAGGTAAGGTAGTAGGTTCTTTGAAAATGGCTTCATACTTTTTTTAATAGTGACTTTAAAATTATTAGGTATGGCATGCCAATGGTTGTACTTATGTTTGGTGTTTCACATATGATAAAAAAAGATGAGCTAACATTCTAGGGAACTGTTTCATGAAGAACCTATATAATCTCTTACAAGTCATCAATTTCAAATAGCCTTCCTCCACCATTCCTTTTAATTCTACTTGTTCATCATTATCCCTATATGAAAGTGTAAGATTAATAAAATTGAAAAGAACTAAATTGTGAATCTTCATGTAATCTACTCCCAAGACCATATCATAACCCCATAATTTAAGCAACCTAATATTATATAAAAATTCATGACACTACATTCTCTATTTACCGCATATACATTTCATCTTACTAATCATCTTTTACCCATTAGCCACTTTAATTGACAAGGGTGTTATTTTAATAATTTTATTTTAACCCTCTTAAAGCACTCTAGGATCTAAGAAATTATGAGTGCTACCACTATCAACCAATATGACTATATCTTTACCTAATACTAACCTTTTAATCTTGAGTGTACTACCCAATGCGCTCCTATCTAAGGCATGCATAGATAACTCCCCATCTATTTCCAATTTTACTTCTATATTTTCCTCACTAACTCATTCTATTTCTTCCCCTTGACTATCTATGATAGCAATTGTTTAAGTTTACACTAATGACCTAGGTAATATTTATCTCCACATCTATAACAAACTCCTAAATTTCTCTCATACTTATTCATGATGCCTTTATTCCTAATCAATTCTTGATTGTTATTGTTACTCACAATCATTGGTGAATTACTAGTATTAGCCTTAATAGGAATTGGGGTCATTTGGTTCTTTGAGTTAGGAGTGAAGTTTGAGACTCTAGAGTTGATTTTCTACATCTTAAGAATGGCTTATATTAATTGTTTGTGTAATTTAACCTGTTTAAAAGCTTCATTAAAATCTAGCTTGTTTAAATGCTTGATTAAGAGTCCTAATCTGAACATCTTAATCATGGGTTATAGCTCTTCATTTAAGCCACTCACAGAGTTAGATATGAAATACTCTTCACTCAACCCTAGGTTACCCTTCAGCATTAGATATTTTATCTCCTCAAATCTTTCCTGATAGCTAGTTATAGTCAAATTTTAGTGAAGTTTGTTAAATTCCTCCACTACATCAGCTAATCTCACTTCACCAAATCTAACACATAAATCCTCAACAAATATTTCAAATTCATTTCTTTTTGGTGCACTACCTAACCCTGAAACCAGTTATCTACCTTCTCTCTGAAAAGAAGGGTAGTAACTTCAACCTTCTAATTTTTAAGAATAGCATACAATTGGAAATATTTCTAGTACTTCTTTATAAAATTCCTAGAGTTCTCTATATCAAACTAGGTAAATCCATTTTATTACCCTTATTTCCCTACTTAATCTTAAGGCTTAAATCTTTCCCACTATACTCACTCATTTCATATTGTTTAGGTGTTAGAAGAATATCTAGATCGAGAGGCTATTTGAATTAATGGGACTATGAAGCTTCTTTTGTTTATTGTTCATAAACATGGACTCCATCAACTGATCAAATTTTAGGCTTAATTGATCAATCTTATGGCCAATTTGAGCTTACATGTCACAATTCATCATCTGATGACCTACTTGGAGTTCTTCGATCTTCCTTAATTTGCTCTCCAAGTTGTTTAACTTTAGATCCATGAACTTAATGTGATCTTATACTAATTAAAGCCTATGTGGATTAGACATTTTACTTCAATTTTTATTTATAATATTTTCTATTGCGAATAGGGTCTCTTCTAAATCATGCCTCATGATTGATTGCTCTGATACCACCTTATCTAAATTTGATGTAATCAAGGCATGAAAATAGCTAATATGAGCTAATTTAGAGTTTGTTACTAAAAAAATCAATAATGGAAGCTTTAAAATTGATTAGAAAGGAGTAGAATGCATAAAAGAAATATAGATAAAGAGAAAAGGGGGAGGGAGAGGGAAAAGAAATAGAGAGAGACTGAATTCTTAACTTTTCTCAAGGAATGCAATTACAAGAAAAACTTTCTTTCTTTATACAATTCCTTCATTCAGGTAGAGGACATGTGTAACTATCTATCTAACTACTTGATAGCTTACTAACAAATTTCTACAATTTGCACCACTTGTAACTATTTTAATTCCTAACATGATGCCTCATAACATGCTATAAATTTAGCTACCATAGTAAAAAAAAAAAAGCCAAGAATGTCTACTTAATACTCTTCTAAGAAATATCTCCTCTAGCTAGCAAATAAATATAGCTTAAAGTCGATCCTTACTATCTTGTCATCCCATAAAATCAGAATCAAAATACCTAATGATCTTAGAGTGTTCTAGTCTTTTATATGTGAGCATATGGTCTTTAGTTATCTATAAATACCATATAACCTATTTGCTTGCTTTCCAATGATCCATTCCAAGGTTATTCAAATATCTGTCTAACATTCTAATAATGTTCCCAATATCTAAATGCGTGCATACTTGAGCATATATAAAATTTCATACTACTAATGCCTAAGGAATCTTTTGCATCTTTTTTACTTCAATTTCATTTTTGGGGCATTGACTGAAACTATACTTGCTCTTTCAGTAATAGGGGTATCTCTTGGTTTGCAGTCTTTCATTATAAACTTATTAAGAACTTTATTAATATAGCTCTTTCATGATAATGTAAGGATACCTTGAGAGCAATCTCGATGTATCTGTATGCCCAACATAAAAAGGGCATCACAAAGATCTTTATCTCAAAATTCTTAGTTAGAAATCTCTTGGTTTTATGCAATAAGCCTATATCACTACTAGCAAGTAATATGTCATCGACATATAATACCAAGAAACTATATTTACTCACTCTAAACTTATGATATATATAATTATTCACTGGATTCATCTCAAAACTAAATGACATGATGATTTGATGAAACTTGTAATTCCATTGATGAGAAGCTTGCTTAAGCCATAAATGGATTTCTTTAATTTGCAAACCATTTTTTTTTGGATCACCTAATACAAGGTTTTCTAGTTACACCATATAAATCGTCTCATTAATGTCACTATTGAGAAACACAGTCTTAATATCCATCTAATGTAACTCAAGTTCAAAATGAGCCATTTAACATCCCAAAAATCCTGACTTTTATGAATAGTACTTCTCAGGATAAATAGTATTTCTTAAAACTCGAGTCACATTAAATAAACCAATGGGAAGTATTAATCATAAAAGAATTTTGGGTAAAATTTGGAGTAAATCTAAAGTCATTAAGGTGGTTAAAATACAAAAGAAAATTTTATGGTAGTGTTTCATGAATAATGCCATAGGTAAAGCTAAATCATAAAATAATCCAATTTGTGATCAAAATAATTCAAGATCAATACAACCTGATACTTAAATATTCCAAATATTCTATTGGCACTAAAATTAGAATTTTTAAATATCGAGATGTATTTTTATCAAAAATTGGGCTAAGTTATTAAATCATGTTTTGTCGATTTTTCTCAATATTTGAGCTTGGATTTTTTGATGCCTATGGATATGGATTTTTATGATTTTAGGGATTTTTATTGAGGTATTTAGAAGATATCAAAATAGGGGAAATTTTTGAGAAATTAAAAGAAAGAAAAATAAACTAATTAAATTATATGCACATATAAAAGGGGTCAAAGCATTTTTATTTCATGGTCAACATTGTAATAGTGCCTTTCTTCCTCCCTCTCCTTTAAGAAGTCGATGCCTTCTCCCTAATTCCTTCCCCTTTTCTTTTCTTCTTTTCCCTCAAATCCATTCCTCAATTCATGAATCTAAGACACATTCTAACCTATAAGACCTCCTAACACCAATTCTAGCTTAAAATTCAAAGAAAAATAAAGGATTTTTTTAGTTTTGAGTCTTCAATAAATAGTAACCAAATCTCGATCAAGTAAGGATTTTTGAGTTTTGACATTTTTTCTATATTCTACAGGTGTATAAGAACGTATATGTGGTCATTTTGATTTTGAATGGGTAGTTAATTTATTATGAATTTTCTAAGTTAAGCCTATTAGTATTTGTAGACAAAACTGTGAATAGAGCTTTGAAAGGGAAGGAGAAGGTGTGAGCTACTTTTGAGCAAGTGTTATGATCTATTTAGGTATGTGTATTCATCTTAGCATGTACATTTATTTTATGTGTGAGCATTTAATGCTTAATGATACATATTGGTGACATTTATGTTTATGGAATTTATGAGCAATAAATGATATTATGTGTGAATGTATGAGATTGAGTGTGTGTTGGCATGATATATTGATTAACAATATGTTTAAGGGCATGATGGAGTTGGGGTCAAAATTTATGGAGTGTTATACATGATTAATTAGTGGTGGTGTTATGTATGAAATGTTTAATTATGGAAATTTTGAACATATAAGTAAATAAGCATGTGAGTTATGGTATGTGTGTCTATAGAGGAAGTCAAAACCTCTTCTTGGTGGTTATGAATGGAATATGTTATGTATGTTAAGTATAAAGCTTAATGTATGGTTAAATTGATTTTATTTTATAAGAATTGCATATGATGTAAATTTGATGTTTTCAAGTAACATATGAATTATGCAAATATGATGGAAGTTAAGATGATGCTTGTATGTGGCTAGGCAAATGACATAGCTTAAACCATGTGTATGTTAAAGTATGATTGAAATGATCACATGGTGTTTTTAATGCATAAATCATCTATAAATGTTCCATTAAGTCATACATAGTTAAGTTGTGTTAAATTGCAGTGATTGTGTTGTTATGACATAAGTATGGCCATGATATGAATGTGATTATAATTCAAATAAGATGTTAATAATTCAATGAAAAGAGTGTAATCAATGAATTAATAATGCCTTATATAATTAAACAACCTAGATTGGATAGGTTCTTAAGTCAACTAGGGAGTTTAGGTATGTTAAAGTATGATTGAAATGGTCACGTGGTGTTTTTTATGCATAAATTATTTGTAAATGTTCCATTAAGTTATGCATAGTGAAGTTGTGTTGAATTACGGTGATTATGTTATTAGAACATAAGTATGGCCACGATATGAATATAATCATAAGTCAAATAAGATGTTAATAATTAAATGAAAAGAGTGTAATGTAATTAATGAGTTAATAATGTCTCATATAATTAAACAACCTAGATTGGATAAGTTGACAAGTCAACTAGGGAGTTTAGGCAGCTGCTAGTATACCTCTAGGTGCGATGAGACCTTAGGGTCCACGTTATGATTTTTAGTTTGATGAGACCTTTGAGTCCACATTATGATTTTAATGTTGATGAGACCTATGGGTCCAAGTTACGATCTTCGGATCAATATGGCCTTCGAACCCAATAATCTTGTTATCTAGTCTATAAATATTTGTCTTTTAGGTATGGGCATGTGTTAAGAAAATTTAAATATAAATTGGTTAAGAGATATCCAAAGTTACTAAGATGTGTGTAAGCTTGTTATGTTTGTGTGACTTATAGGCATGGTTAATATTGTGATTTTTATTTGGAGTGTATATAATGAAACCTCTATTTTCTTGTTGTTTGTTTTATGTGACCATGTATATTAGTCATATTTTACTTTGTTATGTAATGATCATAACCATGAAGTGTATGCTTATGTTTGTATTATTATATATTAAGATAAATACACCACTAAGCAAAAGCTTCATGCATTATACTATTTTTGTAATACGTAGGTAACAGCTACATATTAAAGTCAAAGCCTCGTACCACAGGAGATCAAGAAGCTACCTTTTTATGGTATTTTGATTTCTTTTGTATAATTTTTGGTGATGTAATTAATAAGATAGCACTCTTGTGTATATAAGGGATTGGGCCTATTCTGTAATTTGTAATTATGTTTTGTAAACCTTATTTAATAGACCTTTGTTAATGCCTATAAGTTAAGGATTCGTGAACAGTACCACTAAGGCCAAAAAGTATTCCCAAAGTGCTAAGTCACCTTCACTAGGATCGAGGTAGAGGTACTGGTCATGAAACTTTGAAGAGCCATAAAATGATGAAAATGGCTTAATTTAAAGATTTACTAGAACTAATAAATTATTTTAGGTTATAATGTAGTAGGTCATAGGCTCAAATGGATTCAAACCGAGAATGACCCAGGATGTGCCTGAAAAGACTTGAAAATGCCATATCATAAAGGTTGAAAATTCCCTTGAGTCTATTGATGAAAGAATTTTTGAATTCTAAGGTCGTTTGTAAATTTTCTTAATTTTAGGTTTCTACACATAAATCAAGGTAGTAGGTTAACTGTCCTATCGGTGGAATTTGGCTATGAAATTTTATAAGCCTCTAAATGGGACTAATCGAGGATTTTTAAAATTAATGTAATGACTTTTAGAGGTCTATGTGATTTTTAAAAATTCCCCGAAGTTTCTATCGAAACTAAGCTTTTTCGGGACACTTAGGTGGCATATGACCCCACCCATGCCACCTCACCACCTATATAATTTAACATCTAAGTGGCCACTTGGCCATACCCATTTCTTCTCTTTCTTTCTCTTCTTACTGTTTTGATGCCATTTCCCTTTTAAAGCCACCATTTGTGCTTCATTTTACAAGTTTTTCCCTTGCTAATTGCCACCAAAAATTCTCTAAATGTGTTGTCTATTGATGTGTGAAGGCATTAGAGGCCAAAAGAGTCCCTAAATTTTAAGAAAAT
>CANXYI010609639.1:0-10219 GCA_948208565.1 Hura crepitans
GTTGGACAATGGATTCATCAGACGAAGTGTTTCACCATAAGGAGTATATTTTGTGAAGAAGAAATATGGTTTATTATAGTTATATGCTGATTACTGATAGTTGAATAAGGTCACTATCAAGAACAAGTATCTACTACCATAGATTGATGATATATTTATTCAGCTTAGAGGAGCCAGAGTGTTCTCTAAGATAGATTTGAGATCCAAGTACTACTAGTTAAGAGTCAAGGAGTCAAATGTAGTTAAGACTGCTTTCAAAATGAGGTATGGTTATTATGAATTCCTATTAATGCCATTTGGGCATACCAATGCTTTTGCAACATTTATTGACTTGATGAAAAGATTTTTTAGACCTTACCTTGACTAGTTCATTATAGTCTTCATGGATGACATTTTAGTTTACCCAAAGAATAAGGATGAGTATGAGCAACACTTGAGAAAAGTTCTTTAGATTTTGAGAGAAGAAAAGTTATAGGCCAAGTTCTGTAAGTGCAAGTTTTTGTTGGATAAAGTATCTTTCTTAGGGCATATACCATCAATTGAGGGTATTAGAGTCGATCCTAGCAAGATAAAGGCAGTGACAAAATAGAAGCCACCTAGAAACACTATAGAGATCTAGAGTCTCCTAGGATTGGTAGGAAACTACAAACGCTTTGTCAAGTGGTTTTCTTTGATAGTAGCTCCTATAACTCATCTATTAAGGAAAGATGTAAAGTTTGTATGGGATGACAAGTGCAATAAGAGTTTTGACAAGTTTAAGGCTATATTGACAGAGGCTTTGATTCTTATGCAACCAATTTTAGGAAAAGACATCACTCTATATAGTGATGTGTCTTACAATAAGTTCGAGTGTGTTTTGATATAGGATAGTAAAGTGGTTGCCTAAGCCTCAAAACAGTTGAAGTCATATAAGAGGAACTACCCTACACATAAGTTAGTGCTTGTAGCTATTTTATTTGCTCTAAAGATTTGGAGACATTATTTGTACAAGGAGAAGTGCTATATTTACATAGATCATAAGAGTTTTAAATGCCTTCCTGCATAAAAGAAATTAAATTTGAGATAGAGGAGATAGACGAAATTGATCAAGGATCATGACTGCTTAATTGATTATCATCTAGGGAAAGCTAATGTAGTAGCTGATGTACTTAGCAATAGATCTTCGATTGCCTTGAGAGCTATACACATTTGCCTATAAGTTATGTTTGATAATGCTCTTTTAGCTAAGATACAAGTCTAGCCAAACCTATTGCTGTAAGTAAAGTGCTGTCAAAAAGATGATATGAGGTTAATGAGTATCATATGTGCTATCCAAGAGGGGAAGCCAACAGAATATGAGTTAAAGAATGATGGTTAGCCATACTATCATAACAGAATTTGTGTACCAGATATGGAAGAGCTGAAGAATTAGATAATGCAAAAAGCACACAATGCTGCTTATGCCATGCATCCTAGTAGCACTAAAATGTTTTAGGATTTTAAATTTTATTATTGGTGGCAAGGGATAAAGAAAGATATGTTTGATTATGTGATTAAAGGCCTTACTTGTTAACAAGTAAAGGCTGAGCACCAAGTTCCTTCTGGATTACTTCATCCTATAGCAATTCCACAATAGAAATGGGATAGAGTGACTATGGAATTTGTGGTTGGGCTACTTATGACAAGGGGCAAGTGTGACTCAGTATGGGTAATTATGGATCATCTAAGAAAGATGACACATTTCAAACTAGTGAGAATGGATTATTCATTAAAAAAACTAACAGAGCTTTGTAAAGATGAGATAGTATGATTACATAGAGTGCCATCATCAATAATATCGGTTCGAGATCTTAGGTTCACATCGAGGTGTTAGAAGAAACTTCATAATGCCTTATTTATGTTGTTAAGTTTTAGCATGGCATTCCATCCGTAAATTGATGGACAATCTGAGAGAGTAATTCAGATTCTTGAGGATATATTGAGAGGATGTGCAATAGAGTTTAAGGGAAGTTGGGATAGATACTTGTCATTACTGCAATTTTCATACAATAATAGTCATCAAGCAAGCTTGGATATGGCACCCTATGAAGCCTTGTGTGAAAGAAAGTGTAGAACACCTCTATGTTAGAATGACCTCAGTAAAACTAAGCTTATGGGCCCAAACTTGAAATAAGATGCAGAAGAAAAGGTAAAGATTATTAGAGAGAGGCTAAAGGTAGCTTTTGATAGATTGAAATCCTATGTAGAATTTGAAGAGCAAAGAAGTGGAATACGAAGTGGTTGATAAAATCTTTCATAGTGTCATAGTTTGGAGAGAAAGGAAAGTTAAGTCCTAGGTTTATTAGACCATACATAATTACAGAATGTGTAGGGCCAATAGCTTATCCACTAGCTTCAGCTATAGAATTACAATAAATCCATGATGTATTCCATGTATCTATGTTTAGAAGATATTGATTGGATCTTATGCATGTGTTGACAACTAAGGAGATTGAGGTTAGTACTAACTTGTCATACGAAGAGCAACCAGTGAGGATTATTGACTAGGCAGAGATGGAATTGTAGAATAAGATAGTGTTTCTATCAAAAGTCTTATGGAAGCATCACAAAATGGAAGAAGCAACCTTAGAGATGGAAGCTTAGATGAAGAAGTAATATCCACACTTTTTTGAACTAGGTAATATTTTAAAGTCGAGGACGACATTTATTTAAGAGGAGAAGAAATGTAACGCCCTAAAAATCGTAGAAAAAAATAGTACTTTCCCAAGATGAATAGTATTCCTAGCACCCCAAGATGTACTGAAGTCACAAAGAGGAAGAATTATTCATAAAATAATTTTGGGTAAAGTTTGAAGTAAATCAGAGGTCGTTAGAGTGGTTAAAAATGATAAGAAAAGATTTTATGGCATTCTTGGAAATAATGCTCAAGGTAAAGCTAAGACATTAAATAATTTAAAAGTTACTTAGAAAATCATGAAAATTTTATTACCTGATACTGAAAAATTCCAACAAATCCAATGGTATTGAAATTGGAATTTTTTGACATTGAGAAGTAATTTTTCTAGAAATTGAGCGACTTAAAAATGTCATAATAAATTCAATTTATTGAGTTTCAAGTTCAAATGTTGAGGACAATTAGGAGATAATAAAAGAGAATTTTTTGCACAAAAATGGCAATTTTTAGAGCTGTGAAGTGAGGGAAGACTTAGAGGAAAAAGCAAAAATTAAATTATTTTTAAATGGGGTATAAATGTGGACATAAAATTAAAAAATGCCACAAATTAATTACCATTCATTCTCTTCTACCTCTTGCAGCCAATGCCCTCTAGAGGTTTTCTCCCCATTTCTTCACTTCAATCCTCCATTTTAAAGCCATTTAACTCCACTAAATAACATTAAAATTACCTTTTTGCCCTAAAAAACCTAGAAGGCAAAATCTCAGAGCAAGGAGGCCAAAAATGTCATTTTTTGACACCCGTAAATAGTGACTCAAATTTTATCAAATAAGAATTTTTCAAGTTTTGAAAATTTTCCTAGAAACTAGAGGTACTCAAGAGTTGGTATATGGCCTCAAATTAATTTTTAGTGCTTCTATTGATTTATTCTAGATTTTTGAATTTTCTATTTAGTTATGTTAGGAAATTTCGAATAGATTTAGGATAAGGGCAAGGCAAAAATACAACAAGTCTAGGGACATCACTACGAATGCTATAGTAAGTGAAATAGAAATAGTTTATGTAGATTTTTAACAAATGCCAATTAAAGCTCAATGAATGAAAATGGCCTTATTGTATCAAATTATGTGTATAATGTGAATTCTTATGAATGTGTGAATGAATTGGGATGCATAAAATACATAGAAGTTAAATGAAATAACAAAATGATTAAATGGACATAAAAGAACCTAATATGTACCTAAAAGCCATTATAGAGCTAAAGATGTGTATAATTAATTATATGTGCTTGAATTAAGCATGGTTTCCTTGATTATATATGCTTAGTTGTATGAAAGGGAAAGAAGGAGTTGGATAGGCATTATGTGCATTTTGGTTATAAATGAGCATGCATATGCTTATGTTAGGAAAGTGGCATTTAATAGACATTAAATGTTATTACTATTTCAAAATTAAGTGTATAAATGGCAAGGAATATTTTAGCACATAAACTATGCCTATTAGATTAATGAGGCTAAAACTTGAGATGTGGAATGTAGGTGTGCGTGCATATGTTGTTGTGATGCTTTACAATGCATGAAAATGAGCAAGTGAGTGTGTGTGTGTGTAGCATGTCATGAAATGCATAAGCCTTTACATGCCCATTCATTTTAAATGTCATTTTTGAGTGGGATTGAATTAAATATGGTCATAATTATAGGCATGAGATGAAATGGTGTTGTTTCCATATAGTCGCTAAATGGCCTAAATAGGGCATTAAAAAGGAAAGGATCAATTAAATGATTAATTAAAGGAACCTTCATTTTTAAAAAATTCATTACCATGTAAACATGATTAAAGACACCTAAAATGATAATATGGACCTAAATAAGGTGTGAAAACTGAAGGAATATAAAATAAGTTTTAAAAAGGCACATTATGCCATGAATTGTGACTTAAGGAAAAATAAATGCATAAGAGGACATGAACATCGATAATGACCTTAGATTGAGTTTATAAACATGAAAAGAATGTTAAAAATCCATAATTGAGTTGGATAGTGTTTGTGAAAATGGAAATGGATTATAATAGAAACCTTATGTGGGGAATTGTGAAAATAGGCAAATTTAAGGCATATTTGTACTTTATCTACCAATATGTCCCTAAATTGATTGTGTATACATGTAATGAAAGATAAAAATCCACCGTTTTGGTAGATAACATGTTAAATGCATAAAGTGTGTAAAATGGGTCCATGGGCCTAAAATTAGGTTTTTAAATGATAATGCAGTTTTAGTCATTCTTATGGCTAAAACTTGCATGATAAAAAAGCTATAACATCTTATTTAAGATGGAGAATCTAAAAAAATGGTTTATAGCTCATAAGATGAGATAACCTAGGATATAGATAGGTTAACTAATCAACTTGGGTATATTGTAGCTGCTAGGGCACTTCGGTGCTTAGTTATATCTAAAGGTTCACTTTTAGTCTTACCTGTAGATATGTGTGTCGAGAGCTTATGATTATATAGGTGTAGCCATAAGGTTCTAAGATAGAAACCATTGCATAGTCATATGTGGGTGCAGCTGTAAGGTTCTATAGGGGAAACCACTACACAATTTATGTTGGTGTAGCAGCCGTCAAGTCTAAAATATGGTCCACTGTACAACATAAAATCCTGTAGTCCATAGAACTGTAGTGGTTTTCATGGGTAGTAATTGAATGAATAAAAAAAAGAAATGACCAATAATCACACTATGTAGGAAATGTGAAAAAATGGCTAAATAGTTAACATAAAATTTAAATTTAACTTAAGAAGAATGTGAATTGAATATGTCCTATGATATTTATAAGCATGAATGATCTATGGTTATAATACATTGATTATGTTATATATGGCTCCATTATCTCATATAATGCTTGTTATTAATGTATGCTTGTCCATAAGCATGAATGACATGAATGTATGTTGATGAATGTATAAAGTGTTTTAAATGGCATTAGCACATATTATTTCAATTTGACCACTAACCATTATGCTTAGCATGTCGTGTGTTTTACAACATATAGGTACAAAAGATAAGTGATAAGAAGGCCTCGGGACATTAAGGAAGCTAAATTGAAGCCTTTATCTATTTTGGTAAAGCTTTTGTATTTATAAGTGATGTAATAGGAGCACTCACTGTATATTAACATGGGTTGGGTTACATTTCATCTATTTTTTAACCTTTGTAACTAAAGACATTTATTTTGGATTGCTTGATGCTTAAACTACTTTAAACTTTTGAAATACATGCTTAACTTGTATGATATATCTTCTTGAGGATGAGATATCATACTATGTTTTGATTGTTGTTAGAGTGATCAAAAGGATCACATTTGATTGAGGAATGAATTTATGGATTATGGAAGTGCATTTTACAATGCAGGTTCACATAGGAAAATATTGGGATAGTGTCTAATACAACTATTATGCTGTGAAATTTTCACCACGAGGATTCCTAATTTTCCATGTGCAACATTGCTTGAAGAAGGTTTTCTTTTTTAAAACCCTTAATGCTAACATACTAACTTTTTGATAAAAATATTTTAATTAATAAATAATCAAGTAAAAGAGTTTGATATCTCAATATGTTATGAGCACCATAGTTAGGCTGAGTGATTGACTGGCATTCGGACTAGGTAAGGGGTTTCATAAACTCATTTTATGTAATGCCTGTGTTTTGAGGTTCTGTGAATAGTGCCACTTGGTCTAGAAAGTCTGTCCGAGGTACTAGGTCACTTACACATAAAATGAGGTAGCGGCACTGGTCATGAAACTTCGAGGGGCTTTAAATTGATGAGAAAGGTAAAATTTAAAATTTTAGCAGAACCAATAATTCATATCAAACTATAAGCTACCCTTCTATGAAATAAAAATTTTATGTGCTGGGAATGACCCGTAATGTGCTTGGGCGGACCCAAAATTATTGGACCCTAAAGCTCAAAAATTCCACTTAGACCATTAGTGAAAGAACTTTTAAATTCTAAGGTAATTTGCAAATTCTCATAATTTTTAAAGTTAGCATGTAAATTGAGGCAATCTAAAAACTATCTTATTGATAAAATTTGGCCCCAAAAATTTATGAGCATGTTAAGGGGATTAAAATATCATTTTTAAAACAAATGGTGTAATTTTTTGAGGTCCGTGTGATTTTTGGTCAATTTTTGAAGTTTTCAAAAAAATTGAGCCATTTCAGGATTGCTCCGATGGCTATGGGATCTACCCACACCTAGACAACAAGCATAAGTGACATGCCAAGTGTACATGGTGTTTGACAAGTGGATTTATCCACTAAATAAAAGAAGGAATTTCTCCTCCCTCATTTAGTTGGAACTAACACCACAGCCAACTTTGAGGGTAAGTTTCATTTTCTTCCTTTAGCCAATTCTACTAATTCTTGATTCCTAAATTCATTATGGGATGTTAGGGATCTAGGGGAAGAAGAACCATAGAGAAAAGAGCTTCCATTAATTAATTAAAATTCATGGAAATTTTCTTACAGAAGTAGTCCAATAGGGTGCCAAAGGTGATATTCTTGCCTTTTCATAGAGTTTTCTTAGAATTTCTTGCATGGAAATAATGCCTTGTAGTGCCTAACACCTAAGGCTATATATGTGGATTGGGTGTAAGGGGAATTGAAGAAAAGAGGGCTTGAAGGAAGGGAGAAAGAGCTTCTATGGAAGGGCCAGATTGGAGGTTTCAGGAAGTTTAAAGTAGTGTCTTAAAGAGGTAAGTGAATTCTAGTAGTTTCCTCATGCCATTTGATCTCTAAGGGGGCCAGAAATGGTTTTTAAAGGTGTGTAATTTGGTGGCATGTATTGGTACGTCAAGGTTCTAATGAAATCCATTAAATGTAATAAGAAATGGGATATGGAAATAGGTTGGATGTGATGAGAATTGGTTTGGCATGCATGAGTATATTGGTTGGCCAAGAGTTTTGGCTTAGGTAGGGGCTTATTTAGTTGTTGAATTTTATGATGGCAAGTGAAAATTATTGTCTATGACATGTAATTGTATGTTTTGCATGTTTAGTTGTTGTTTTAAAATTTGCAAGAAATGAATTACTTATGAATTAATGGAAAAGTGTATGTATGGCATGAGGTATGTGCATGGCCGAGAGCTGATCTCATACTTGTGTATTTGTATAGCTTGCTTAGTGTAGTCCTAAGTAGTATTTGATGTTGATAATATATGTGCATTAGGCCTATTATGCATGAATTAATGATATGGCGTGTAACAAGCTTGAATAATGCATGGAGGCATGAAAGTTTACTTATGGGCGAGACATACAATAGGCTTTTGCTATCTTAAATGGCATGAAAATGTAAAGGCATATGTGTAAATGTATTTAGGCCATGGATGACTGAGTGGATATGTATTTAGGCACATTTCAAAGTTTTGGAAAAATGGCCGTTTTGATGAAAATGGGCATTTTATCCTAAAATATGGCTGTTTTTGCCGACATAACAGTTATAAAGGGAAAATGACTGTTTTGAGAAAATAGCCCTTTTACCCCTAAAACGGCCATTTTCACGTCTAAAATAGCCCTTTTTTCTTGGGAATTGTGTATAAATATTAAAAGTGGATTTTTTTAAAGGGGAGGTCTTTTCTCGATATGCATGCACTAAAAACTTAAAAAACACTTCCAAACATTGTTTTTGTAATTTCTAAAGATTTTCTGCACAATTTTCCAATCTTTTCGAGATCTTATCTGATGTCAAATATACATAGTGGGTTGACTGACCTTTTCCTATTTCTTTTATTTTTCAATCTCTTTTATCCATCAACTAGTTAGATGTGATAACTTATTTGTATGTTATTTTTATTGTATTTACTTGACTATTTATTTCATTTTATTTTTGCTCATTTTCCATTCTACATTACATGATAACATCTTCATTTTATTATGATGTGAGTTGTTTGATTTATTAGGACTTGATTACCTTTTCTTTCTGCTATTTTCATTAAATCCCAGTGAATTAGCCTTTTACCATCCTTCTATGTTTTTATTTTTTTATTATTTCTTTTATCGTTGCTTTTGTCTTTGCTTTTTATTTTTTGTTGCTTGTTCTCTTTATCATTATTCATTTTATATATTTTAGAATGTATAATGTAATTTTATTTTCCATTTGGTTAGAATGTATACTAGGCAATTTCCATGTAATTTATTTTAATTTTAGTTATTTCCCTATACATTCTGGAGATGTTGTAATAGGTAGAAAATGATTTTTTTACATGTTATAAAAATAATCAAAATCATTTTATACCTAATTAGTTGGTGTTTCATTATTAAAATGGGTTTTGATTTTTCTTAATAAAAGTCATGATAATAAAACTTGCTTTCTAAAATTGACATGCAAGAACTAAAGTTCTCAAAATAATCAATCGCCTGATTTCATGTATTATATTTTCACTTCAAGTAACATATTTATTTCTATATATAGGTTTCATGATTCCTTCTACGTGAATATGTGATTTTTTTAATTGTAAAACTTGCTTGAGAAAAAGGATAATATTATAAATTCAAATCAAATTTTTGTATTTACTTGTGATATAAATAAGAGTAGGGTTCCGAACCACTCTTCTTTTGGCCTCACAAGGTATTTCCCAACTCTAGTTGCGTGGCAACTCTTACCTTGTGGTGCCCAACTCGCTCTTTCTAGCTAATCAAATAGGAACAGATTAGGATTCCTCTAATTTCCTTATCATCCTTTTGGACTTGAGGAGTAAGATTTATGTTGTGTCTTTGGCTATTTCGATTTGACCGACCTCAAAAAGGAAGGGACATGAATAGTGGCGACTCCACTAGGGATAAAATGAGACCATGCTCTTAAAATAACTCAATTTAATATGGACCTGTAGATTTTGAATTTATATCATTATTCTTTTTCAGATCTGCATCACATGCTAAAGTTTTAGAACAAGTTAGGCATCCCTTTTATGCCCTGATGTCATTACGAAGCATAAACCTAATTTCACTCAAATTAGAAGATTATTAGAGATGGCATCAAATCTAAGCCTCATAGCTATAAGATATATGAAATGGTAAACCAATAGTCCTATGCTTATGATGAGATAGACCCATTATGGAGGGACCATGCTTGGATGACCATAACTTGTGCAACAAAACCATGAGCCCATGTAAATGACCAATAACAACTTTCCCTAAGTACCTCAGTTAATGATGCATTGTTTGCTATATGGGTCAATATACATGAAATATGGCTCAATCATCTTGAAAATGCTATTAAACCCATTGGGCCTTTTCTAACATGAATGGGCTAGACCCCGCATTTTAGCTTTATTGAACATATCCAATGTATATGGACCAAGTATCTTGCATCCACTCTTTTTATGAGAAAAATAATGTTAAGCTACCTATTGTTCATTATTCAAACTTGTTAGGGCCCCTGATGTCCCACAGGTAAGCCCTCATAGGAAAAAGCACGTTGACATCGTGTGTGGGAAGTGATAAGGTTGGAAGGCTCTTACTTGTGTTTTGTTGTTTACATATTAAACATGCATTTGCATTTCATACATACA
>CANXYI010609657.1:0-15087 GCA_948208565.1 Hura crepitans
AAAAGTAGTTTTTTATAAAATTTTTAAAAGATAACTTAATAGATATCAATTGCAATGTGTATAATATTTTTAATTATATATACTCTTGTAAAATGTGAGTAATTAATGTTAACATATTTTTTTGTTATTAAGTTATCAAAAGTAATAATATAATCAATTGTAAATTTAAAAAAAATCTTTATATATTGTATTGAAATATTTTTAAATACATTAAATTAGATTTTACTATGATAGAAGTAGTTCCTTTAATACAATATTTTTCATAAATAATTTAACAATTTTATTTAATGTTTTATTCTTGATAAGTATTTTATTGTCTAATTTAAAATGACTCTTGATACTAATTTTCAATATGTACAGTATTTTCTGGTCAATGGAATACACAATTTCACTTGCATCACATGTATAGTAAACTTGAAATTTAGATAAATATATATTTTAATTTTTTTACCACAACTTTCTTTAAATATTAATTAATTTTCAATACATTATTTTTGATTGAGCAAATTTAAACATTTAAGGTTTTTTTTTAAAAAAATCAAACTATGAACTGTTTCTTTGAATTTTAATTATTTTCTTACATATTTGATAAAAAAATATCATTATGGAACAATTTCTAATAATAGTGATATGATTAATTATAATCAAGCTTGTTGGGAGAAGATGAAAATGCTTAACATCCTCTCAATAAAATATTTTTCATGAAAAAGAATGTATTAAAAGCTAAATAAATCAAATTTTCACTATTTTAATACTGATTTGATTATTTATTTAACAAAAATATTTTACATATTTTTATACCTTTATTAAAATTAAAGCTAAAATTAGTGTTATTAATTTTTTATCAAAATTGTACCAAATGATTATTGCAAAAAAGAATTTAAAAAAAACTTAAAAATAATAATATTTCTTAATTAAAGAAACTAAATACACTCGACATATTTGCTATGGAAAAATAACAAAAAAATTGAAGTAATTCGACAAAAAATAAATTCATAAAATTGCATTTATATGAAAAATTTTCAAATTAAAATAAGAATATAAACATTATATTAAATAAAATTTAATAATTAAAATAGGCATATAATCTTTTAGTAAAATATATTACTAAATATATTATTAGAAATATATATTTTATTTTAAGAAAATTAATTGTGAATAGAAATAAGCATTAATGATTTAAATAAAAATAAATTTTTTCAATGATAATTAAATATAATTATAAGGATATTTTAGTCCAAAATAGTTCACTTCTCGTGAATGTGTGTGTGTGTGTGTAGCGTTGAATTTTCACATATCCTATTTGCCGAATTTTAATAAAATGTGTAACACCAGGAAATCCCAAGACTGTAAATAGTGAATTTTGAGGTCATGAATAGTGACTCTTGAGATGTGAGTGGAGTTTTATTTCTTACTGATCAAGAGTGTAATAAAAAAGTTGTGGATGCAATTTGGCATGAAAATAAGAACATTTGAATGGTTAACGATTGATAACAAGTGTGTTTGTGAATAGTGCTTTTTAAGGTGAATAGTGATTCTTAAGATCCGAGTGATGCTAATTGAACGGTATGAAAGTATTAATTAAGAGACAATTTTGGACAAAGTTTGGAATGCAAATGAATTCATAAAATGGTTAGAAATAACCATAAATAGTAATGTAGTTAAACATGAATCGTAAAATATTTTGTTTTGCTCTAATGGACCTAGGTATACCACATCCTGAGGCTCAATTATTCTAAGGAGTATAATGGGATCGGAGTTGGAATTTTATAACACTAAAGAGTATTTTATAAAAATCAAATAAAGTTTGAAGTATCGATTTAATATGGTTTTTCAAGGTTTTTTAGAGCAATTTATTCGGGCCTTTTAGGTTTCTTTTTAAGTAATTTTATGAAACCCTAAAGGATGATAATTGAGACTAATAATGGGATGAATAAAATTTAAAAGAATGAAAACTGGAAAGGGGGTTTTTAGGGCCATTGGATCTTTAAGAGATTCAATCTTGGCCATTAATTTTCTTCGGCTATATAAAGGTTAAAGTGCTCTTTTAATGGAGTCAACTTTTGGATAATGCTTCTTCTTCCTCTCTTTTTAAAGCCAATGGCTTCCCACACCCTAGCCCTCCATTTTGTACTTCTTCATCCTTTATTTTTAAGCTATAACAAAGCATTCTAGCCCTAAATCAAGCCTCCTTGTGATGATTTAAGCTTGAAGAAGAATTTATTTAGGAGAAAATAAATAATTTGTATTGGTGTGAATAGCAACCAACCTTCAAGTAAGTAATCCTTTCAAGGTTTTTATATTTTTTAAATATGTCTTGGAGTCCCAATAAGAGATTTATTAAGTTATTTTTTTGTTGATTAGAAGTCTTGAAATTTTATTGTGAATTTTTATATGTATGTGAGGTATATATTTGAAGAGTAAGAAGAAAGAAATAAAGGGATAAGGCTAAGGGAAGACAATTAAGGCTTGAAGAAGTGTTTTAAGCATATTTGGTATGTGCATCCATTAATTCATGCCTTAAAGTATGTTTATAAACTTAAACATGTGTATGTGTGCATTAATATGAGATAATTATGTGTGAAATGAATATTTGTGGTTTGTGTGAGTAATTAATAATGCTTCATATGCTAATTAAGATTATTTAAGTTTGTTAACATGATGAAATAATGAATTGGTTAATAGGACCTTATGATAGCTGAAAGTTGCATGATGATGATCAAATGGTGTTTTAGCTTATAATATATGCATGTTAGTGATAATTAAGGACTATAATGGCTTAAATTGGTGATTTTGGTAAATGATAAGATGGATTAGTATCCTTGGTCGAATGGTGTTTAAGAACAAATGGTTAAAATTGAGTTATCACACATAAGAAATGAGAAAGGAAAAATGCATGATAGTGACAAAGTGAAGTGAATGGCCAAAATTCTTAAATGCAAAATATATGAATGTTCCTTTTATTGAAACACTATTCTTCATCCACACATATACAAGGCATGAAAATGGAACATTATGGTAGAAAATGATGATATGATAATGTATATGCATGTGTATTATCTTGAGGGCCTAAAGAGGCCTAATGGAACATGATTAATGGAAGCATGTTTAAATGTTGACATTGATATGCATTGTAACACTGGAGAATCCTGGGTTTATGAATAGTATTTCTTAAGACGTGAATAGTATTTTCAAGGCTCGAATTACACTAATGCTACCGAATAAAAGTATTAATTATAAAATAATTATGTGCAAATTCTGAAACAAAAATAAATTTATTAAGATGGTTAAAAATGTAATTAAAGTTTTACGGCAGTGTCCTACGAATAGTAAACTAGTTTAAGATAAACCGTTAAATATTTTATTTTTGCTCAAAATGACTCGGGAATGGCATAACTTGATCTCAAAAATTCTAAATAGTCCATTGGTAATGAAATTGGAATTTTTGAAGGTTAAGAAGAAATTTATAAAAATTGAATAAGAATTAACATATTAAACTAATTTGGTTCCCTATGGTTTTTGAGTATGATTTTCTCAAAACTTACGGATTATGGATTAATTGAATTAATGGAACTTAAAAGGAAATTAAATGAAGCTTAAATATGGAAGAAATAATTTTAAAGAGAACACAAGGTATTAAGAAATTTTCATAGCCATTGGATTGCCATGTGGCTTGATAAGGGCCATTGATTTAGAATTATATAAAATGGGTCAAATACTTATAAGTTGGTCAAAGAAATGAAACAAAATCAACTTCTTCAACCTCCCTTAGGCCAATGCCGTCACCATCACCTCTAACCTCTATTTTTGCTTCTTCCCTCTACCAAACCAAGCCACTTAAGCCTTAAATCCAATCTACACCAATCTTTTAAGACCCTAAACTAAGAATTTGGTGAGAGAAACTTAAAAAGATGCCTAATTTTGGAAAATTGAGGAGTTTCAAGTTGATATTAATAGTAACCTTCATCCATGTAAGTGCTTAATTATGAGATTTTATATTTTTTTTCTAGTGTATTTTGATGCCAGTTGAATGTTTATCAAGTTAATTTTAAGATTTGAATTGCTTAAAATTTTATTTGAATTTTTCTAAGTAAAATTACATTATATTTGTAGAGAAAGTTGATTCCACACAAGGGGACGGAAAGGAGAAAATGTAGGAAGCCTTAGTGGAGGCCATTAATCATATTTGTAAGTGTATTCAATGAAATATGCCTTGTGTGTGCATAATTCAATAGTTAAAGTGTGTGTGTGTATACTTGAATTGTGTGTTCAATGTGTATAAGCACGTATATAGTGAAATTGATGGTATATTAGTGTTAATTAAATGTTTATGTCATGTTGAGTTAAGCTAAAATTAAATTAACATATGTATGCTTCCATCATGGCCAAATGGTATATATATGAGTGTGATAATTATGCTTAAATAATTGGAGTATGTGTGATACATAATGTAAAGTGATGACTTAGTAATACTAGTTAGATGTTTAGTTAATGATTGAATTGATAATTGAATTAATAAATGGATGGTATGTTAAAATCCATAATATGGCTGAAAGGGGTAAGTTTGTGTGCATATGCATATTGGTTTAGTATAAGAGTTTAGTGTATATATGAAACACACATGAGGTGGATGTTAGCATAGGAACATGTAATGGTATAAGAAGCTTAAAAATGTGTGTTTGTGATAAAAAAAATTAGATTGGCGGAATGAACTTAATTATGGAGAATTAAGTGCATGCCAATGCATTTGAAAAATGTTATGGACAACAAGATAGTAAAATGTGAGATTATAATAGTTATGATAAAAGAAGAAGAATAAAAGGTACATGATTTGTATATGCATAATAAGAGATAAGCATGAATCATATAGTTGTATAAATGACTCGTCTCTATGTATTGTAAGTACAATTATGAACTTACTTTGCATCAAAGAATTCAAAAAAGTGGTTATATGAATAAAGAATGAGATATAAACAATGTGATTATGTGTGGATCAAGGAATATGCAAAAATGTATGTAAGTACATAATGCACATAAAACTAAAGGAAACATAATGATAAAACCCATATGAGTTAGACTACCTAAATTGTATAAGTTGACTATTTAACTAGAGAGGATGGCAACTGCAAGGACACTTCAATGTCTATTGTTATGTTGGTACAGCCGCCATTGAGGTCCAATAGGGAACATTACACATATATACATACACGTACTGACATACACAGCATGGGGGTGCAGTAGCCATTTAGGTCTATAGGGCCACTGCATATATATTCATGTGGGTGCAGCTACCGTTGAAGTTCGTAAGGCCACTGCACATATATTCATACGGGTGTAGCTGCTATTAAGATTCATAGGGCCACTACACATATCCATGTGGGTGCAACTACCATGAGGTCCAAAATATGGGCTATTGTACATATGATGAGGCCTCTATGGCTAATATCCCATTATCCACTATCAGGATTGTTGTCTGCCAAGTATGAGCTGGATTAAGCAAGTAACAGGATAAAAGATAATTAAAAATTGTAAAGGTAACTTAAAATATAACTAACAAATTGAAATAACTGTTATGATCATAAATTACATGTAATAAACCTCATTATTTAAATGTATTTATAATATGTCAAAGTATTCATAATATGGCATGCATGCTATGTCTAAACTGTATTGTCATGGGTGTTTTGTGCTTGTGTTATTGAGCATATTTTATTGAATACACCACTAAGCTTTATGCTTAGCGCATCTTTGTTTTTGCAATACGTAGGTAGAAAGTTATAGGTTAAAGAAAAGCCTCAAGCAAAGTCATGTAGATCAAAGGAGCTATTCATTTTGGTATAATCTTTTGTTCTCTACATGAGATGTAATGTGAAGAAAGGCACTCATGTGTAATATAAAAGGGATAGGCCTAAACTTGTATATGTAAATATTTTGTAACACTTCTAAGGTTTTGTATAGTTTCTTCTATCTGTATGTGTTGATGTATGGATATGATATTTATATGATGTTTGAATGTGTATGATTATTGTGGATAATGAATATGTTGGGACGATTAAAAGGATTATGTTTGGTGTATGTTTAGTTGTGTCGCCTCTTATTTGTGTTCGACAATCGATTAAGTAAGAGGTATCATATGCATAGTATGGTCAAATGGCCTAATGTGGAGTAAGAGGGTATTTTACTTTGATTCACAAACTTAGAATTGAGGTGTGATTATATTTTAGCCAAATTAAGGCTTTGATTAAGAATTTGAATGATAAAGGCAAGTTTTTAAATATTGCTAAATAATGATTAGGAGTAATGTATGTGTGTAATTTAGTTAATTTAAAGTGTATATTGAATGCCTCTAATGTATGTAAGCTAATGTAAAATGATGTACAGGTGTATACAATAACTTATGTGTATTTATATGTGTATGGATTCATTAGAGTGTGTGTTAGTTGACATAAATATGGATTTATGAGATAAGAATAAATGTGCAGTACTTATAGGTAGTTAATTTAAGTTGAAAGTGTGTGTAAATAATGAGAAATAATGAACTAAAGTGAGTTATGTGTATGTTGTGCTTGTGGCTAAAAGTGCATGTGTGATATAATATATGCCCAAATGAGTGTATTAGAGGTCTTAGCTTATGGCATATGTATGATAGGTAGAATGAGTTATATGTATATGTAACCATGTGTGGGAATTGTAAACCTTGAAAGGTATAAACTTAAATGAGTATTAACTTAAGATGTATGTAGCCAAAACTTAAGGCATGAAAAGACGATTATATGAGAGTTATACAACTTATGTTCTCACATGTAAATAGATATATAAACAAGAAGCTATACAATAGAGATGAACATGTATGAGAATGGTAAAATGAATTAGTGGTTAATAGGGAAAAGTGATAATTATACAATGCTTGAATAAATAGAATAAATGATATCTTGAGTTAATTTATATGCATGTCAAATGTTTATGGCATGTTGTATATATGATATGGCCAAATGACCTAATGATATGAAATGGGAATGCTTTATGCATTCATGAGAGAAGTATATAATATGATTATGTTTAACGTGATATAAGACCTGAAATAAGTATGTGCATGATGATGCTTGTTATTAATACATGCAATGCATGAAAAGAATTCAATAAAGTATGCACAACAAATATGGCCATTTGTTGGCCAAATACTTGTGAAATGAACCTAAGCCATGTTAAATGTAAAAAACATAAGTAAATAATAATAATGGTCCATATGAGAAGACAACCTAGTCTGGATAGGTTAGTCGATTAACTAAGGATGGATAGCAGCTGCTAAAGTATCTCGATACCACTTTATGGCCTTTAGGCCCAAATATCTTGCTAGTGTTGTAGTCGTACAGGTCTAGATGGAACACTACACATATCCTAGGTTAGTGTAGTAATTGTATAGGCCTAGATAGGCTACTACACATATCTTAAGCTAATGTAGCAGCTGTATAGGTCGAGATGGGCCACTACACATATCCTAGGCCGGTGTAATAGTCGTACAGGTTTAGATGGGCCACTACACATATTGTAGGCTGGTGTAGTAGCCATATAGGTCCAAAAAGGCCACTGCATATTCTTCTGTGGCTAGATAGTCCCGTTATCCAGTATCGGGATGTTATATTCTAAGTATGGACAAAGTAAAATGGGAATTTATATTTCAAAATAAATATAAAAAGTTACTCAAGAAAATGTTAAATCCAAATGAACTTATATTATGGTGAAAGTATGTTTTGCAATTATAATTGGCATTTTATATATAATTAGATACTAGCATATGCAAATGAGATAGGCATGGAATGATTTCGGGATTTATGTATGTAAGTAGTGTGTGTGTGTGTGTTAGGAGCTATGAAACATGCATGTAAAATACATTTACTTGGCAACATATATAATATTTAAGCCACTAAAGTATAAATGACTTGTATGTCTATGGTTGTGATATAACCAACTAATGAGTAATAAAATTGAAAGAGTAAATTCTATAATGGGATGCAAACTGGATGCATGTTAAATTGACAATGTATTCAAATACTAGTATAGATGTATATAGGAATGACATGGTAGTTAATTAGAAGTTTTCTTATGTAAGGAAACAATAACTAAAGCGTATATAAGTTGTGAATGATAATATAGTGATTATAACGACATGTTATATATTATCTGTGATAAAATCCTTTTGTTTAAATACACACAAACCACTTGAAAGTGAGGTATATTATACATGTGTTAAATATTTATACTATAAATGTAAACTATGATGATGTATGTATGGGCATGTTATTATTAGATATAGCATAAAGCTATAAAGTTTAGCACATCATTTGTTTGCAATGTGTAGGATATTGTGGATAAGTGTTTGAGGGCTTTATCAGCGACAAGAAGATCATGGTCTTTGGAAATAGCGGCTTATGTAGTTATTTGTAATTCTTATAAAGTTTCATATAAAGTTTTAACTTAGCACTCATATGTATTGGTTAAGGGCTATAGGCCCAAGATATGTTTGTAAAAGATTATAAGTGTAATAATATTATGTATGTTTTGTAAATGGATGCATGCTTATTGTGTTTGAGTATGGAGTATAGTTAAGATAATTGATAAGTATATGTGTGGTATTATGGATGACATATGTTTCATTGGGTTGGTTGATATAGTTGTTTTATGTTTTAGACTATATGGATGATATTTGTTGGGATGTGATGCTGAGATTAGATGAATATGGGTATGGAATTTGCGGATATGTTGTTTTATGAGAATGTGTCAGTCTTAAAAGTGTTTTATATGTAAGTTACTATTCACAGTGGGAATTGTGTCACCAATACAGCCATTATGCTGCCGAATTTTGACACAATAATCATTGAATAGTTTAACCTATTAAGTGGTTTTTATAAAGTCATGTTTAAAGGGTTTTATTATTATCATGTATGGAAAAGGTTTTAAGTCATAAGGGTTTTTAAGTAAACTAGATAATAAAAAGATGGATTTTAGTTTTGTGTTGTCTCTCACTCAGATCCGTGAATAGACCAGGTAAAGGGTGTCACATTCGATGGTATCAGAGCTCCGGTTCAGGTATTCCTTGGAACAAGGTTTGTATAAGGGTCATATGAGTGCTAAAGGCTTAAGGTTGCATACAGTATAAGAATATATGATAAAGAGTTTTAATGAGTTATTTTCTACAATCTTATATAACATGGATAAAGCAAGTTCTTATGACCTCAAAATGAAGTAGATGTTAAAATAAGTTGTTACGACACGGTTAAATTGTAGCTATAAATAATTGACTGGTTTATGTAAGAAGACTATATTAGAGATGGACATGATATTAATCGAGTATTAATAGTATAAATAAAGGTTATTTGATATAATGGAATTAAAGAGCATATGTGAATACAAGAATGAATTTTTAGGTAGAAATAAAGTATTGGTGAACTCAGTGTCAAAAAGGAGTATGCAAGGATGTGGGAGTTAAGGCTCCTAGTGTACCTATCAATTTTCCCTAATATTAAGGGCCTTTTCTATTGACACATAATACATAAGGGCTAGGTTATGCATTATATCATTTGAGCATCATCATAAAAACATGCATGATCATGATACAATATCATCATTTACATTATCTTGTATGTTTAATCACAACTCAGTCATATACATATGGATTTTACCTTGATTGAATGGGTAATTTGACAAGTCACACCCAGATAAATGGATAATATGAGAAAGGATTAAGACTTTCATGATAAAGGTTACAATGGTTAAGGTCAAAGTAGAATAAAGAGGAGAATTAAACTTAAGAATACATATGGAATTGGTTATATAGCGATATTCATGGTAAGAGTTGTTAATATGATCATAAGTAGAAGATTGGTTGCTAAGGATTTAAAGATCAGAGTAGCACAGCGGTGAAGGTCTTATCGTGTGAGATTAGATCAGATAGGAAGTAATAGATATACCATGTATAAAGAGTAACAAAGAAGATTTTGAGTAATGGATGTATACGCATTTGGACTTTTACAAAATGCTTAAAAGGGGAAGTAAAGCAAGTGTGAAAGGTTAGATTAGTAAATTATCTTAACGATGAGCATAGTGTCTGATGATGCAAAAAGAAAAAAGAAAGGTTATTCTATATCAAGCATCGCATTGAGAAGTTTTTGTAGAAGTATGAATATGGAATGAATAAAGAAGGGGCAGACTAGAAATATATTATGAAGTGTAATGGGACCATGGGAATTTCACAAACAAATTTTTTTAAGAAAAGAAGAAATATAACACTCGAAAAGCTCAATGTTGTGAATAATGAAATTAAGAGTCATGAATAGTGACTCTCGAGATGTGAGCAAAGTTTTATTTTTTATTGACCAAAATTGTTTGTTATAGATAATTTATGGATGTAGTTCAGCATGAAAATAAGAACATTCAAATTGTTAACAACTGAAAATAAGTATGCTTGTGAATAATGCTTTCTAAGGTGTATAGTATTTCCCGAGACCCAAGTAATGCTAATTAAACAAGATGAAAATATTAATTAAAAGACAATTTTGGATAAAGTTTGGAATGAAAATGAAGTCATTAAGATGGTTAAAAACAAAATTAAAGTTTTTATGACAATCTACTGTGAATAGTAACACAGTTAAAGCTGAATTGTAAAATATTTTATTTTTGCTTGAATGGACCTAAGACTGCCACATCCTGAGGCTCAATCATTCTAAGGAGTAAAATGGGATTGAAGTTGGAATTTTGAACACCAAGAAGTATTTTATAAAAATCAAACAAAGTTTGAAGTATCAGTTTAATATGGTTTTTCAAGGTTTTTGAAAGCAGCTTGTTCGGGCCTTTTAAGTCTCATTTTAAGTGATTTTATGGGACCTTAAAGGATGATAATTAAGGCTAGAAATAGGAGGAATAAAATTCAAAAGAATAGAAAATGGAAAAGGGTTTTTAGGGCCATTGGATCTTTAAGAGATTTAATCTTGGCCATTAATTTTCTTAGGCTATATAAAGGTCAAAGAGCTCTTTTAGTGGAGCTAACTTTTGAATAGTGCTCTTTCTTCCTATCTTCTTAAAGCTAACGGCTTCCTATGCCCTAACCTTCCATTTTTACTTCTTCGTCCACCATTTTAAATCCATAACCAAGCATTCTAGCCCTAAATCAAGCCTCCTAAAGCCTCTTCATGATGATTTAAGCTTGAAAGAAAGATTTATTTGGGAAAAAATAAAGATTTTGTGTTAGTGTGAATAGTAACCAACCTTCAAGTGAGTAATCCTTTCAAGGTTTTTATATTTTTTTAAGATGTCTTGAAGTCCCAATAAGAGTTTTATTAAGTTATTTTGTTGATTGAAAGTCTTGAAATTTTATTGTGAATTTTTATATGTATGTAAGGTATATGTTTGTAAAGTAAGAAGAAGAATACAAGGGGATAAGTCTAAGGGAAAAAAATTAAGGCTTGAGGAAGTGTTTTGAGCATATTTGTTATGTGTATCCATTAATTTCATGCCTTAAAATATGTATATAAGCTTAAAGGTGTGTATGTATGCATTAATATGAGATAGTTGTGTGTGAAATGAATGTGTGTGGCATGCGTGAGTAATTAATAATGGTTGATATGCTAATTGAGATTATTTAAGTGTGTTAACATGATGAAATAATGAATTGGTTAATAAGACCTTATGATAGCCAAAAGTCGCATGATGATGATAAATGGTGTTTTAGCTTATGATAAGTGGTAATTAAGGACTATAGTGGCTTAAATTGGTGATTTTGGTAAATGATAAGGTGCATTAGTATCCTAAGTCGAATGGTATGTTTAATAAACAAGTGGTTAAAATTGAGTTATCACACACATAAGAAATCAGAAAGGAAAAGTGCATGATAGTGACAAAGTGAAGTGAATTGTTGAAATTCTTTAAGTGCAAAATTTATCAATGTTGCTTGTGTGAAACACCATTCTTCATCCACACATACACACACAAGGCATAAAAATGGAACGTGATGGTATAAAATGATGTTATGATAATGTATATGCATGTGCATTATCATAAAGACCTAAAGAGGCTTAATAGGACATAATTAATGGAAGCATGTTTAAATATTAACGTTGATATGCAAAATGTGGCTGAATAGCCTAATGTGGAGTAAAAGGGTATGTTACTTATATTCACAAACTTAGAATTAAGGTGTGATTATATTTAAGCCAAATTAAGTTTTTGGTTAAGAATTTGAATGATTAAGTATTGCTAAATAATGATTAAGAATAATTTATGCATCTAATTTGGTTAATTTAAAGTGTATATTAAATGCCTCTAACATTTATGTGTGTATAGATTCATTGAAGTGTGTGTTAATTAACATAAATGTGGATGTGTGATTTAAGAATAAATGCATGGTAATTAGTAGTAGTTAATTTAAGTTGAAAGTATATGTAAATGATGAGAAATAGTGAATAAAAGTGAGTTATGTGTATGTTGTGCTTATGGCCAAAAGTGTATGTGTGATCTAGTGTATGCTCGAATAAGTGTATTAAGGGTCTTAGATTATGGCATATGTATGATAAGTGGAATGATTTATATGTATATGTAACCATGTATGGGAATTGTAAATCTTGAAACATATGAACTTAAATGAGTATCAATTTAAGATGTATGTGGCCGAAACTTAAGGCATGAAATGATAAATATGTAAGTGTTATACAACTTATGTTCTTACATGTAAATGGGTATAAAAGCAAGAAGGTGTGCAATAGAGATAAACGTGTATGAGAATGGTAAAATGAATTAGCGATTAATGAGGACAAGTGATAATTATGGAATGTTTGCATGAAGAGAATAAATGATGTCTTGAGTTAATTTATATGCATGTCAAATGCTTATGGCATGTTGTATGTATGATATAGCCAAATGACTTAGTGATGTGATATAGGAATGCTTTATGCATTCATGAGAGAAGTATCATAATGTGATCATGTTTAATGTGATACAAGACCTGAAATAAGTATGTATATGATGATGCCTATTACTAATACATTTAATGCATGAAAAGAATTCAATAAAGTATGCACAACAAAAGAAAAACATTATATTTTCCCTATGGTCATTTGTTGGCTAAATACTTGTAAAATGAACATAAGCCATAGCAAATGTATAAAGCATAAGTAAATAATAGTGATAGCCCATATAAGTAAACAACCTAATCTAGATTGGTTGGTCGGTCAACTAGAGATGTATAACAGGTGCTAGGTTACCTTTGTACTACTTTATTACCTCCAGCCCATATATCTTAAACTAGTTTAGCAATTGTTTAGGTCCAAATGGGCCATTACACAAGCTTGTGTAGTAGCCATATAAGTCCAAATGGGCTAGTACACATATCCTAGGCTATTATAGCAGTTGTATAGGTCCAAATGGGCCACTACACATATCTTAGGCTGGTGCAGCAACCGTATAAGTCTAGAACAACCATTACACACTAATGGCCTATATGGCCAGATAGTCTCATTATTCAATATCGTGATGTCATCTTCTAAGTTTGGGCAAAGTAAAATGGGAATTTATATTTCAAAATAAATATTAAGAGTAACTCAAGAAAACGTTAAATCCTAATGGACTTGTATTATGGTAAAAACATGTTTTGCAATTATAACACATGGTTGTAATTGAATACAAGCATATGCAAATGAGATGGGAATGATTCCGAGAATTATACATGTAAAGTAATTTATATATGTGTGCATGTGTGTTAAGAGCTATGAAACATGTATGTAAAATACATCTACTTGGTAACATGTATAATGTTTTATTGGTTTTTCTCCATCATAGCAGATGAAAATTTTAAAATTTAATGGACCCGGATAATTTAAAATTCATCCTAAATAATAAATCTAATAGCATTTCGTGATTTATCATAAAGGATGACAGCAGATTCTTTCGTGTGCTTTTCTCATCGAGTTGTGGATAACCATAAAGATCCTCTTCCAAAAACACCTCTAAGATAATCCACATAAGAAGTTTTCATAACTTGTAATTTTAAGTGCTAGTAGGAATTACAAGTGGATGAAGGAAGAAGAAGATCATATGTTTTTAATTGTTCTATATGACAATTTTGTAGCAGAATGTATCTCTATAGTGGCTACTACAATAAGGGATATTTATACTTTAAATAAACCTTTTTTGGTCAGATTTTAATACTTAAAATATACCCTATGTCGAACCAAAATGGACCCACCAAGTAGGCCCCTTTCTATCCTATGCACATAAGCCTCTTAATGGGCTTATGTGCCATATATTTTGGCTCCACTTTCATTGATCTTATATGGCACTCCTAGGCCCCATTTTGGATTAATAAGTACTTTGATTTAAGGCCTTTTAAACATTTTAAAAGCCCATAAAAAAATTAGATACAAGAACAATTAAAATTTGGACTCAACAAGGCCCAAGTTCAAAAACCTTAATTTTCTAGACTTCTCATTTGTAAGTAGGCCCCAAGCTCAGTTACTTATTTCTTCTTCTTAATTCATCTTCCAATAATATCTTATATCATTAGAATATTTAATGTCATTGAATCTTCCTTAAACTCCTTTTATGTGTGTGACCCTATAAGTTTCCAGAACAGCTTGGCAGTATACTAAATTAAAGTCCTGGTCTAACTGGGACTCTATAGATTCAATCTTATTGAATCAATATCAATTCACTAATTGATATATCACTTGTATACAAGTCAAGAGAGGCATCTAGCCATGCATCATAACTACCCAAGTGCTGGAAAGTAAAGTGGTTTGACTTAACCCTTCCATCTACTGTTACAGTGCAATAAACTCATTTCACCATCTTTTTTCTCATTCATTTTTAGGTATGGACTTGTGTCAACTCATAGTTTAACTAAGTATGTCTAATTAAGCCCTAGACATATCATTCTGATAGTTTCACCTTTATTCCCAAAATGCCCTTAGTGAATCCCATTCACACATGGCACTTTGCTCTAGCCAAAGATTCCTAAATATAGGTTACTCATCAGAATTGTGAGATAAACTCCCCCGCTATAATCTGGGGTGGTGAATCCTTCATTGATTACTACCCTAT
>CANXYI010609707.1:0-11571 GCA_948208565.1 Hura crepitans
TTCTCAATTAATAAATTCACTTAAGTATGCATCATGACTACCAAAGTGTCAGAAGGTCAGTTGTTTGACCATTTTACCCTTCTATATATAGTTATCGTGCAATCAACTCCTTTCACCACACTTATCCCATCTATGTTTAAGTATGGACTTGTGTTAGCTTAATGCTTAATTAGTTATGCCTAATTATGCTCTAAATATATTGATTCTAATATTTATATCTTTACTGCCAAAATGCCCTTGTGAATCTAATTCACTTTGCATTTTACTCTTACTAGAGATTTCTGAGTAAAGACATTCTATTAGAACTGTGAGATAAACTTCCCATTATAATCCAAGGTGGTGAATTCTTTATTGATCACTTAACTACCTTCAAGTAGCTCATGCTATACCTAACATTCTAGCTATGTATACCTCACGGCAAAGTAAAAACACCAGAGTCAAAGTATAGCATTTGATACTTAAGATACCTTAATAATCTCAAGTCCAAGGATACTTGCACCACTTATATGATGAGATTCTTTTACTAACATAGATTATGTATCCATGTGAAGATCTCATGATAGGTCTCTAATATACTTATTTCTCAAATAAGCATCCACATGTTATCTCTAAGCATTGCCATACTTACAGCTTATGAGAACTACTGCTTGACCTAGTCAAGAAGTATAACATATACTAGTCTATCCGTATTAACAATGTCCAATCTTGTTAATACTATGACAAGGGAGAATTTAGGTATTATCACATTTACATACAATAGGAATCTCACATCATGAACTCTTCATGATTTCCTTTGTATTATGATTTTATACCCTAGACTTTATTACATAGTTTAAGATTATTATCAAGCAAATGTCATAACATGAGCACTAAGTAATAAAGAATATCATTTTATTAATGAATAATTGTTTAATTGTACATGAAATTATCCCTATGACACATGTGCTCTAGGGCATACAACTAATAAGTCGGACTAGAATGGACCTATCAATTGGGCCCTATTTTGTCCTATTCGCATAAGCTATTTAATGGGCTTATGTACAATCTACTTTAGCCCCACTTTCATTAATACTATGTTGCACTCCTAAGCCCTATTTGGCTTAATAATTACTTTGATTTAAGGCCTTTAAACCTTTTAAAATCTTATAAAAAATTAAATGCAAGAACAATTAAAATTTTGACTCAATAAGGCCTAAGTTTAAAAACCTTGATTTTCCAAAATCTAGACTTTTCATTTATAAGTGAGTGCTAAACCCATTTGCTCATGTCTTGTTTTTAATACATCTTCCAATGATATCTCATATCATTAGAACATTCAATCCTATTGAATCTTCCTTAAACTCCTTTTATGTGTGTGACCCTATGGGCTCCTAGAACAATTTGGTAGTACAAAGTGAATTAAAGTTCCAGTTTAATTGGGACTCTATAAATTTAATTTTATTGAATCAATATCAATTCAATAATTTATATATCACTTGTATACAAGTCAAGATAGGCATCTATCAATGCATCATGACTACCTAAGTGCTAGAAAGTCAATTGGTTTAACTTAACCATTCCATATACAGTTACAATGTAATAAACTCCCTTCAACATCTTTTACCTATCCAGTTTAGAGTATGGACTTGTGTCAACTCAATGCTTAACTAAGTATGTCTAATTAAGCTATTGTTCTTATAATTTCACCTTTATTCTAAGCATTCCCTTTGTGAATCCCATTCACACATGGCATCTTACTTTGGCCAAAGTTTCCTAAATAAAGATTACTAATTAGAACTATATGATAAACTCCCTACTATAATCTAGGGTGGTGAATCCTTTATTGATTACTACCCTATATTCAAATATGTCATGCAAAACCCAAGCACCTCGCTATGTATACTTCTTATTCAAAGTAAAAGCTTCAGAGTTAAAGTATGTCACTCTATATTTAAGATAGTTAGTGATCTCAAGTCTAAGGATACTTGCACTACTAATATGATGAGATATTTTCACTAACATAGATTAAGTGTCCATGTGAAGATCTCATAGTAAGTCTTCAATTTACTTACTTCCCAAGTAAGCATCCATATGTTAACTCCAAGCATCTCTATGCCTATAGCTTTTGAGAACTACTACTTAATTCAATCAAGAAGTATAACATGTGTTGATCTATCAGCATTAACAATGTCCCATCTTGTTAATACTATAATCAAGGATATTTAGGTATATCACATTTGTATACAATAAAAATCTCACATCGTGAACACTTCATGATTTCCTTTTCACTATGATTTTATAGTAGAGACTTTATAACCTGGTTTAAGACATTGCAAACAATTATAAGAAATATATAATAGTACTTTGATATAAAGAGAAATGCCTTTTATATTAATTAACAAGGTTTAAACACATGAATGTAACCCTATTACATAAGCTCTAGAGTATACATCTAACAATCTCATGCTACAAGGACAACTTTGAGTTGATCCTTAAGGAATTGCTCTTGGAATTCCAACTTTTCCTGGCTCTATTGGATTTAACTCTATATTAATCCAATAATAGCACCATATATTTCTTCTATTGATTCAGCTTCATGTTAATCCATGATATTACCATACGTTTAATTACACATTAATTCAACATTTTCATCATTTTTCTATGGATTCAAATCCACATTAATCTAACAATAGTATTATATATTTTCCTTTTGATTCAACTCTAAGTTAATCTAACACTTCTATCGCATGATAGATTCAGCTTCATGCAAATTTACAACATCATCATATGTTCTCTTTGAATTCAACCCCAAGTTAATCCAACCACATTTATACATTAGCTTTATTTCCTCAGATTCAACTTTATGCTGATTTAACAAACTCTCTACTCAATTTAAAACTCAACTCATTAAGTAGTACATGTAAGTATCCTTTTCTTACTTTGTTATGCATTGTTTCAATTTTTACATTTTCATAGCACACACCAAAGTGGGGACAACTATAGATGCCCTACCTTTTGGGCTTATAATGATCACTAGAGATAGGCTTAAGTAATAAAGCAAGCAATGTAGAACTTTGGACCATGCAAACCATCCTGGTATAAGTCTACTCAGATTTAATGCCATAAGGTCTGCACTAACCCACCAAAATCCAACTCGGCTTATAGCCCATGGTCTATCCAAATAAACTAAAGCCCATATCCATACAGACGAACATAGGCTTGGCTAAAAAAACTAGGCCTAAAGCCCATAAACCATCAAGGTGAACCTACAACCTAATTTCACATGAACTTAGTGTCTATAGTTTACATGGACCTATTGCCAAAAAGCTTTTAGAAGCATAAATATCCTATTTGACTCTATTACTTAATTCCATCTAGACTCTGCCTCTTTTGGATGGGAAAGCCATCTACCAAGCCTATAAATGCCCTCTTTTGGGAGATGTAATGGGAGGTAATTAGAAAACTCTTAACCCACTATTTTGAGAGTCTAGGTGTTGACTCCAAAGCAAGAATTGCTTTACTAGACCCTAACCCACACTGAAAAATAATTGTTCTTTCTAAAACCCTACTTTTGCATTATTGCTTGAATCTTATTCACAAGGTAAGATTTGAGGCTTGTGTTATTCATTATCATTATTCGTTTGTGTGTTTTATTTTTGTAAATCAATTATCTCCCATGATTAATCATATGTGAGGTGATTCTATGTAATCTTCACATCAATTATAGGAGAAGGTCACTATTTTAAATTATTTTTTCTATATTTAATTATCTATTAAAATGATGTAATCATCCTAGAATTAATACTCTAAATACACAGACTTATCCTAATGCATGTGAAGGTCTGCACGGACTTAATAATTGAATATATGCATGATCTAACATCCATACGGACTATTATTCAATAACAACATTTCATATTGCCGAGTATACTAAATTTTGATGTATTTCATTTCTTTATTGACATGCCTTAATGTTATTCCTATGTTGTATGACTATCCTACTTCCTATGACATATGTTGTTAATGTCCTGGACTTACAGTGTAGTCTGCAAGAACTCCTTTTCATAAGGAGCATAGTCTGTATGGATATTTTTTTTTTATGTATAAGTGTCTTTATTTGACAAGCCACATAAACTCCCTATCACTAAAAGTATAGTCCACATAGACATATATTTTAAAATCTTTATCTCAAGAGTATTTTCATGATGCATGTATATTTCCTCTTACATGATTAGTTTGTCATCTTTGTAATCATATTCTCTATATGTGCATGTCATATGAATATCCATGTTTGCATCTAATATGGCATTATGCTATTTAGTGTTGCTATTAGGTCCTCATGGACCTTTGCTTAGATTAATAATTATTTTCTTTTGAGTTGTATATAAGATTAACCCTTATCGTTGGATATGAGGTTTAAATGGACATTCCTTTTATGACATATTATAGTCTGCATGGACTTGCCAACGTAGAGATGAATAGCTAGTTCTTTAATTTTTTCACTTGGTTTTGCACTTCTTAGTTCCTTTAGTTAATTTGAGTTGTAATAAGTAGTTTAAACAATTCATTTTACATACCAAAAGCCTAACCTCACATCAATAGTTTTCTACTTAATTAATTGGTATTTTTTTAATAAAATGGTTTTGATTTTTCCTAAAAATGGGAGTTGGGAATTACTACCAATTCTTATTGAATTATGGATAGTTATCAGGCCAAACCTCAAACAAACATTAATGAATAAGCCAATTTATGGATGTTTAATGTACATTTATGTTTGTTATATATTCTAAATGTTGCAATTTATTTCTTCTAAGTGAAAAGCTGACATGTATGTTTTGATTAAAATGCTTGCTTTCATGATACGAGATTGATAAACGCTAGAACATAAAGAATGGTATATTATTGGGGCATAAATAAGATCTAATTTTGAACCCTTTCTAGGTAAAAGATTAGTGGTCCTAGTGTAGAGCTAGGTGCTAACTCCAAATACTAAACTTCTTATCCCTAGTAACATCGCTTAAATCTAAACCAAGGTTATCTTAAATATTATAGGCTATACTTTGACAACGGTGCTTTTACTTCACCATAATGCATACATAGCTAGGAGATTGGGTATAACTTGAGATACTTGAAGAAAGTTGAGTGACCAATAGAGGCTTCACTTCCTTGAATTGTAATAAAGAGTTTAACTTATAGTTCTAATATGTCATTATTTAGGAAATCTTTAGCAAAAGTGAAATACATGTGTGAATGGGATTAACAAGGGCATTTTGGAAATAAATATGTAAATATTAAAATTAACATGTTTAAGGCTTAATTAGACACACTTAATTAAGCGTTAAGTTGACATAAGTCCACGCTCAAACATAAATAAGATAAAGTGCGGTGAAAAAGAGTAATTGCATGGTAACTGTGCATGGAAAGGTTAAGTCAAACCACTTTACTTTTTGACACTGGGGTATTCTTAATGTGTGGCTAGATATAACTCAAGATTCATACACAAAAGAATTATTAATTGGGAATTAATTATGGATTCAGTGTGATTGAGCCATAAGAGTCCTAATTGCATAAAAACTTTAATTCATTATGTACTACCAATGTGCCTCAAAAAGCCATGGGGTCACACACTAAAAAAAGAGAAAGGAAATTCAAAATATTTGAATTGTTGAATGATATAAGATATTATTAAAAAATAAATAAAAGAGAAAGAAGAAATAATTAGGCTTAGAGCCCAATTTGCGTGTACATACTCAAAAATTAGGGTTTTTGAGGATTGGGCCTTGAAGGCCTAATATGGGTGCTTATAGAGTCAAATTTATATGGAATTTTTAAATTTTGAAAGGCTCATTAATTATTCTAAAAGCTTATCAAAATAGAGGCCTAGTAGAGCCTTAAGAATTCAGCCTAAGATAGGCTAAGTGTGTAATATGCATAGCCTAAATTAAAGCCTATACACATGGTTTATTTAGGAACCTGTTTATTGGCCTCTTTTTGGATGGGCTAGGTTAGATTTTTAACACTTAAAATTTTAACTTAAATGGGCCTTTTCAAGTGTAAAAAGGCTTACTTTGATTGGCCAAATAGAGATCCACCACAAAAGCCTTAGGCACATAGACACCCTACCTAAATACACAAAAATCCATCTCTTCTCTTCATCCTCTCAAATTCTTTACTAGCATCTAGGAATTCATGTAGTCTTCTCCTCAATCTTTTTATATGGATACATTTGAGATTTTCCTATTGACAATCACTATGTTTTGTGACAACTCAGTGAGGTGAGTAGAAGATAAAAAAAACTATAATCAATAAATAATGGTAAAATTCTTATGCTACTTAATTCTATTATCTATCTATTATGAACCCTTTGGATCCCTTATGATTTTCTTGCTTTCACAAAAATTTTAAAATTTTAGCCATGCATGTTTGGTGAAAACCAATTATGGTATCCTATCTTGGTTCTCTCAAAAAGTTAAAAACTATCATATTTTGTTAGTGTCCCACGGTTAAATAAAACAAAAGTCAAGGACACCATAGAGCTAATTAATGTAATAAATAATGGTATGGCATGATTTAGAAATTAGAAATCTTGATATATTGTTTATTTAAATCTATTTTGAATGAGGAATAAACCTCCTATGCATATAAAAGGGAGTGTGTTATTTGTGATTTTAGGCTAAATGATTTAAATGTTATTTTTGTAATTTAATTAAATGTATGATTAGTTAAAATGATGATTTTAATCTTAGTCATATGATACATGAATATTAAATTGAATAAATTGGTGAAATTGATGAAACATCTATTCGAATTTTTGAGTCAGCAAATATTTGAATAAGTGCAATTGTTATGCCATTTGTTTAATTTTTTTTCAAATAATTCTAAAACTGATTTTTTATATAAATATGAGATATTTAAAATGTTAATTAAAAGTTTTAAGTGGTAAAAATTATTTGCACATGAATTGGATTCATAAAATTGCTTAATTGTTAATATTATCACAATTTTGAATCACATAATGGTCATTTTTGTCAGTTGGATTTGCCATCATTTAGGCAAATTCATAGTCTAAGTTGCAATCACTTTGAATTCGATTCCTAGTGATATACACTTTAAAGATTTTTTAATTAAAATTGAAATTCAATTTGATTAGATTTTTCATTTTTAGAAATATATAATTAATTAAATTATATCAAAAGTTGATAAATTCATTTAATTTTCAGACAAGATGATTTTTTTCATATGATAATAGAATTATACATGAAATGAGATTCCTAGATGGATTTTGACTCTGATCTTATTTAATTTCAAATTCTAATTAGATTAAAACTTTAAATTATGATAAGGATTAAGTTTTATTTTGATCTAAAATGAATAAATGCTATCTAATTGGATAAGGATAAGAGGGACAAAGCTAAACACACTTCTCATTCAATTTAGAATGTTGATTCTAAATGATAATGCTTGTAATGTTTAATTTGTTTTGGAATTCTAATTTGATTAGAGCTCGTACAAATGGAGTAATGTAATTTAACATGATTAAATATTTAAATTACATATTTAATTTTATTAAAGCTTAACATTTCAAGTATGTGCAATTGAATTGATTAAGATTATGAACCTAACTCCTTTATAAGGAGTTATAATACTAGTAATCAACCATAATCAATTTTTTGAGTTTTGATACATGTTATCTATTAAAAATGCATGTTAAGGGTGTATATCTAGCATGATTAATTAGTTATAGACAATGACTATGGTGATTGATCTTGATTGCATGAATTATTTCTTTGATAAATCGAGCCTATGTCCTAGCATTTTCTCTCAATTTTTATTGTATTTCACTTCTCATCTAATTCCCCTCACATGTAATGTGAGGTCTTTTCAATAATTTTTTTATGTAATTAGATTACATAGGATTAGAATAGGAAGAAGAAAAGCAAAGGAGCAAATAGAGAAGAAGGTTAACAAAAGAAGACCAATTAAAGAAATAATTAAAATTCTTTTAATTATTTCCTTATTGGGTCTATAATTCATGTATACTACCTAGTGTTTAGCCTAAATTAATTCCTTTTGGCTAAGGAAATCCATTAGTAAAAGTCTATAACTAGATCATACATTTAATGTGAATAAATAGCATTTGTATTATTCAATACAATTAAATATGCATCTACATAGCAAAGCATGTGAATTACCCTCGCATAAGCAAACCAAAGTATGTAACCTATATATAATAAGAGATAAAAGGAAGAGATCACTTAATTAATAACAAGACTTACAAGCCCTCTGTTAAAATAGTTTTAATCGAAGTTCTTATTAGTATTAAGTTGTTAGGCTGACCCAAGCTCATGCTACGTCAAATATGTTATGACTATATTTATGTTTCCATTTTAGACAATCTATTAGTTTTTTGACTTGTCTCAAAGATAATAGGTCTGGAGGTAAGAATGGGGAAATGTGTATGAGATAAATGTGCACCAAGAGTTGGTAACCCAATGATTAGTAGTTGTATACAAATGCAATTGGCATGAGATGCCTACAATTTTTGTTATGGATTAGGCTCATTAGAGTAACCCAAGGTTCATCCTTAATGAGAAATGGGTATTGTCTCACTAGGAAAACCATCAGATTTTCTTGGATCAATAGTGAAGGCTATTGGTTCACAATAAAATAGTGGGAGAAAATATGTATTTTATTAAGAACCTTATAAAATGCATTCATGTACATAATCATGCACTTACATATTCCTTAATCTTTACATATAGGTACACTTTTATCATGTGTTAAGTTGTATAAGCTTAACTTCATGTATTGGCTTAGAAATCTAAAAATAGTTCTCAAAAGTGAAAAGATCAGCTATATGTCTGAAAAGTCCGTCCCATCTATCCTCAATGACAATACTAAAGGTGATGAGTAATCTTTTTATTTGTAGCATGTTAAGGACTTTGATCTAGCAACCTATATTATGCTAGCATTAATGTCCTTGATGCTTCAAAAGCAATATAGACATATGGATGCTCATATCATACTATTTCACCTCAAAGAGCTATATGAAGATCAAAGTAGGATTTAAAGATATAAGATAATCCAGGTCCTATTTCACTATAAAATGAAGAAGGGGACTTCAACCATCCAATACGAGCTGCAGATGAATGGGTACATAAAAGGCTCACTACTTTGGGCTTTATTATGGATTATGAGCTAAGTGCAGACTTAGTACTATAGTCATTGCCTAATATTTAGGCACAATTTATGCTTAACTATCAAATTAACAAAATCCATAAAATGATCCTTAAAGTAGTTAAAATGCTTAAGATTGCTACGGATGCTATGAAAAAGAATTCCAAATTAGTGGTGGTTGTTGTTTCACCCTCTTTCAAGACTAAAATGTGAAAGAAAAAGAAGAAAAAGGATATAACTAAACCTAAGATAAGGTGAAGAAGGGCAAAGGGAAACAACTTACTGCTACTACCATGGAGACTAGCCTTAAGGTGTCTTACTTCCATTACTATAAGATCAATCATTACAAGTTCAATTACAAGGCCTATCACAAGTCTTACAAGAAGAAGAAGCAAGGAAATGCATTTACTTCACCTTTTCATGTTATTGAGACTAATACTATTACTGCTCTTAATAATCACACATGGGTATTAGATACCAGCTATGGTTCTCATTTGGCTTATGATTTGTAAGGCCTAAAGAGCAATAGGAGACTAAATAAAGGTGATGTCAATCTACGCATGTCAAATGGTATAAGAGTTGTTGCATTAGCTTTAGGAACATGTTACTTACATTTTCCTATGAGATTAGTATTAGAACTTAATAATTTTTATTATGCTCCTTTATTAAAAAAGAATATTATTTCTTTATCTTTTCTTGTTGAACATGATTTTTATATTTCCATTAATAAGAGCAAAGGTTACTCAGTTTTAAGGATAATATTTTCTATTGTTCTACTTCTATTATTAATGTAATTTATATTCCTGATAATCAAAAGGTGATTAATAACATAAAAACCAAGAGACAAAAGATTGATAGCTTAAAGCCATCTTTCTTATGGCATTGTCAACTAACCCACATAAATGAGATATGCATGTCTATGTTACATAAGTCTGCTGACTTAGGTTCATTTGATTATGAATCAATCAAAACATGTGAATCTTGTTTAATGTACAAGAAAATAAAGACACTTTTTAAAGGAAAAGGTGAACATGCTAGTGGTTTATTGGAGCTAATACATATCAATTTATGTAACCCAATAACTACATATACAAGAGGTAGTTATCTCTCCTTTATTACCTTTATTAATGATTATTCATGATATAGGCATATGTACTTGATGAAGTAAAAATCTGAAATATTTGAAATGTTTAGAGAAATAAAAAATGAACTTTAGAAATAAATTGACAGAAGTATTCATGTGACACCCCCTACTGGGTTCCCGACAAACTCGACAAGCGATGCACTTCTTGACAAGTCACCCATCTTAGGATTGCTCTAAGAGAAAACTCCTTAACACTTATGGACCGTTCTATAACTCTATTAGATATGGCTTAGATGTCTAGTATAATCCTTACACATATTCATACATGGTATGACAAACTCAGACAAAGGATATATAGACACTTTACAAGTCAACATCACACACATAGAACCCCAGGCCCACATATATCAAAATCATAAGCAACCACAAACAAACAAAACATCTATTTATATACAATCTAATTTATAACTTTAGTAGTTTCTAAGTATGCTAGACATATAACCTACAGTTCTTACATGAGTGCCTATAATACATATGAAAACACATAAAACTTGAAACTTTATTATGTTCACTGCCACATTGTATATACAATGAGGCTTGACCGCTACTCTTGCTTACCTACGCCCCAAGACATTGGTATGCTGAGTATAAAACTCAGTGATAAATTTAATAAATTAAAATCATGTCTTATGCAAGCACATAGATGCTTTAATATAGTAACAACTTAGGATTTAAGTGTATTAAACCAGTTAAAAATGCAATACTCATTTCATTTAGATACATTACATCAGCCAGATAATTACAGTTATGCTAAACACATGTAAGCAAAAAATAAAGGTTTAGTTGTAGTGTGTGAGCAACCCACCAAATGATTGATGCTATTCAAATGCTATGCCATATGTTCTTCAAATTTACCAAAATGACACTTGATAATTTTACTCAATTTATTTCTATAATTTATCCAATTATTCCATTATTCCTAAGAGCATTATTTAAATTATTAAATAGTCCTAACAAGATAAACTACACTTACAGACATTATACGAAGAGGGAAATAAGTGGTGGCAATGGCAATGCATTTTAGGACATCAGTTTCTGCCCGACCTAGTGCAGTGGCTCAATCAATGAACCTTAGTTGCTGCACCAACCTAGTATAGTGGCTTAATCAATAAACCTTAATCGCCACATCAACCTAGTCTGATAGTAGGGTCATGTAATTCCCTAGTACTAGACAAACAAAATTATCCTCATCTCACCATAGCAATACATCAGTATACATCACCAATATATATATATATATATATATATATATATATATATATCTATATATA
>CANXYI010609778.1:0-10254 GCA_948208565.1 Hura crepitans
ACAACATTCACAGAATGTACAAGGAAATAAGTTAACAATAAAAATATAATATAAGGCAATTACCTAAAATATAATCTAACCAAATAAAATAATAAAAATAAAATTACATTTTGGGATGCCTAAAATACAATGTACTAAGAAATAGGCAATAATAAAAATAATCATTAGACATATGCACAAAATGCAAAATAAAATGAACAACAGAAAATAATGGGTGTCGAAAAAATTACTTCACTAAGATTTAATGATATAGCCAAAAAATATAGCACTCAGATCCCAAATAATCAAATAACTCGCATCGCAATGACAGAAATGATATATTAATCTACGAAACAAAAATAAAAAATAGGTAGAAATTAAATAAAAATAAATAGTCACAAAAATATAAAATATTACATAAATAAATTATCACATTTAACCGGTAGATGGATAATGCAAAAAGAAAAATAAAAACAGCAAAAATGATAAAAATAATATTTTTGTATGTGAAGCAAAAATAAAAAAGAGAGATAGAAATAAAATAAAAATAGACAGTCATAAAATATAAAATATTACCCAAATAAATTATCATATCTAAGTGGTAAACGAAAATTGCAAAAAGAAAAATAAAAACAACAAAAATGACAAAAATAATATTTTTGGATGCGAAGCAAAAATAAATAAAAGACAAAAATTAAATAAAAATAGACAGTCCTACAAATGCAAAAAATATGGCACAAATAATTTATCACATTTAACTAGTATATGGATAAAATGGAAAGAGAAAAAATGAAAAATAGAAGAAAAATGGATCAGTCGACAAACCGAGTATATTTGCCTTCAAAAAGATCTCGAATTAGATTGAAAACGGTGCTTGAATATTCAGAAAAATCCAAAAAACGGAGTTAAAAGAGTGTTTTTTGCCTTTTTCTATGTATTTTCTCTCCTTAAATGACTAACCTTAGCTTAAAATGACCAATTTGGTTTTTATATATGACTCACAAGGTAGAAAATGGCTATTTTGGGATGAAAATGGTTGTTTTCAGCTCAAAATGGCCAAAAATGACTATTTTCATGAGCTAAACAGGCATTTTTGGCGAAAACGGCCATTTTGGCTATTTTGGGTGCAAACAGGCATTTCGCGTGTGAAAACGGCCTATTTTGGGCCAAACAACCAAAACGGCCATTTTAGGCCCATAATAGGCATTTCCTATATGAAAATGGTCCGTTTTAGGCCAAAATGGTCAAACCGACTATTTTGGCCATTTTGGGCCTAAAACAGTTGTTCCCTTCACAAGAACGGCCTATTCTTCTCTAAAATAAACCAAACCTAGAGGCCCTAAAGACCTAGTGTCTACAGTTGCCCTTAAATTTAGGGAGGCAACTATAGAGTGTGTGAGGTGCCCTAAAGTTTGGAAAGGAGAGAGACACATACCTCGAGGGCAATCTTTCTATAGGAATCATCGGGACTGAAGTTAGTGAGGTCTAGGCAGTGCTAGAGATATTACACCCATGGTTGATTTGGTTCAAGTTGTGCTGTGAGACATTGCACCTGAGCTCGGGCAGTGTTGTGAGATGTTGCACCTGAAGATAATTTGGTTCAAGTAGTGCTATGAGACATTGCACCTAAACTTGGGTAGTGCTGTGAGACATTGCACCTAAAGATGATTTGGTTCAGGCAGTGCTGTCAGACAATGCACCTAAACTCGAGCAGTGCTGTGAGACATTGCACCTGAAGATGACTTGGTTTAGGTAATGCTATGAGACGTTGCACCTGAACTCAGATAGTACTATGAGATGTTGCACCTAAAGATGATTTGGTTCAAGTAGTGCTATGAGATGTTGCACTTGAACTCAAGTAGTGCCGTTAGAAATTACATGCAAAGATGATTTGGTTCAAGCAGTGCTATAAGATGTTGCACTTGAACTCGGGCAGTGCTATGAGGCATTGCACTCAAAGATGACTTGGTTCAAGTAGTGCTGTGAGACGTTGCACCTGAGCTCAGGCAGTACTATGAGATGTTGCACTTGAAGATAACTTGGTTTAGGTAGTGATGTGAGATGTTGCACCCAAAGATGACTTGGTTCAGGCAGTGTTGTGAGACATTGCACACAAAGATAACTTGGTTCAAGCAGTGTTGTGAGACATTACACCTAAAGATGATTTGGTTCAAGCAGTGTTATGAGATGTTGCACCTGAAAATTCCTTGAAAGGACACATTTGTAAGGTTGCCTAGAAAATTTAAGTTGCCCCTTATATAGATAAGATGAAGTAAAACACATTAGTTCATCAGTGATCATTTACAACATGGATGTATGTTATGTGTGTGAGTGCATTTTTTTTGAATTCATGTCATAATTTTGAAAATTATAATTTAATACCTTTTCCCTGTTATTCTTTTATCTCTCTTTTTTTATCATTTTATTTATTTATTTATTTTATCTATCCACTTATTTTGTTGTGTGTCTCTTTTTTCTTTTTTTTATCATTCATTCATTATCATTATTTATGAAGTATTTTATTATTTTATTATTCTATCCATCTAAAAATATAAAAGTAATGAGTAAAATATGTCAATTTTATAAATGAACACTTTTAAGTCCAAAACTTTTGTGTCTTAAACTAAAATGTACAGACAAATAAGATAAAATAGCAAAAAAAAAAATAAAGGCTAAGGAGTTGGCAACTATCCCTAATCTCTCAGCATCTAAAGTTCTGCCTCCATCACCTCTAGCCTCTAAGTGATCCAATGCTCAAACTCCTCGATCCTTATGCTCAGGTTAGTGAGAATGCACTGGAACTACTCCACCATCTAAGTCTGTAAGCCTTAGAAAAGAGACTCAAGTGATGGCTGAAGTGGTGCTGAAGAAGGCAAATCTGCCTCATCGGTCCGCTGGCTCTGAATTGGCCTCTCATGAGTCAAGTCAGTCCCCAAAAGCTCTTCAAGATCCAGTGCAAATTGATCATCTCCACCTGGCCGATCTCCTGCCTATTAATCCAACTCAGACTCTATGAACAGTCTGTAGTAAGCTAGTGGTCGAGGATTGATCTTCATAATCCCAATGGCGATGCAAGTGTCTCGGTCGACCTACAGCTGTTGTCGAAGAGACTCACCTAAATATTACTCTGGGATGCCTAGCCTAAGTAATAGGCAGTGATAACTCCTCCAACAATGATCCCTTTGCTTGGGGATCAGCCAGTGTAGTGTAGATACTCTAGGATGGTCTAGGTTGGGTTGAACTAGATATCATGCTCTATAGCCCAGAGGCCATATAACTCGGTCCAACTCAGTTGACCGAAGTTGCCAACATATCCAAGGTAGCTGAAAGCTAACACCCAGTGTAAATAGTGGTGCACTGGATCTCGTATGGTAGATGCCTTGGTCTGGCTAGCATTGTAGACTGTGTCAAGCTGGCCAGTAAACCACCAGTGTTCATCTAAGCTCTGGAGGACCTCTGTGTCCCTATCTATGGGCAGTCATAGTAGCTCCGTGAATTGCAAAAAGGAGACACTAAACCTATTCCCTAACACAGTGAAGTGAATAGCAAAGGTATTGTCTGGCCGAGCCCGCCGAAATCAAAAGGTACTAAGGAACTCTAGAGTGATAGCTAGGTAGGTGGTGCACTATAAAAGTTAGAACTCCTGCCACCCTACTTAGGCGAGTAGTTGATCCACTCTGTCCAAGATGCCTAAGTCTCATAAGGTTTGGGTGCATACGTATCGGCTCCAGATCTGAGTGACGATGGCTAATCACCTATACCGCTCCATCTCCTCATCAATAAGCCAACTCGGTACATCCACATGTTTTGGCACGGGTTGGCAGTGTGGATAGCTTTGTTGTCATGGCGACATGGTTACACATGTATACTTATATAGTGTTTAGGTGAAAGAAAAGTCAAAATGTACGAAAATGGTAAAAAATAAAAAAAATACAACTTTTATAGTGTTCGAAAAATGGCCATTTTTTCCTCACCAAAACGGTCATTTTGGGCCATGAAAATGGCTATTTTAGGTGGATAGAATAGTCGTTTTCACAGTCAAAAATGGCTATTTTGAGGCATGAAAATGGCCATTTTGGGCAGAACCCAAAACACCTATTTTCCAGCTTAAAACCGCCATTTTCATTTAGAAAAGGCCCATTTTCTAGTTGAAAATGCCTATTTTTGCCCATAGTGTTCCTTTTTCACCTCTTAAAGCCATAAATACCTTAATGCATACATAAATCCTTATGCCACTTGAGTTTTTTCTTCATATTTGCAACAGTGAGTGATGAATTCCTTAAAAAGCTTCATAAAATTCTTGATCTCACTTTTCCATAGGTAGCCCCCACTTTAGCTCCCTTCAATGAGCTAAAATTTCTTCAACAAGAGTATCTTGACCAATCTTTTCTCAAGGCAGCAACTCAATTATGGGACCCGCAATTCCATGTCTTTCAGTTTTCTCATCAAGAGTTATGCCCCTTGTCTAAGGAATTTACTGCAATTTTGGGCATGTTTTATTCTTCTAACACACTACCTTGTAGTCTGATCTATGTTCCCTGCTACTCGTATAAGGCCATCGATGTATTAGGGATATTACCATCTTTGGCTGCTTGATAGGTCATATAGAGAGGGCTAATCTCTTTGAATGCATTGCTAGACTATGCTGAAAGTTAGACAGACATTCTATCCCTCTAAGTGGGCATGTACTTATTGATATTCTTCTCCAAATATTTGACAGTTTCAACTGAAGACCACTTTAGAGACTATCAGTTATTCAGTATGATTAATGACTTTAAGAAAGGGCTGAATCCTTTTTCTCCGATCTTGGCTAAAATAATTCTTGGTTTGGATGTTGTGTAGTTTGGAGAAGCTAAATTTTTTTGTGGGAGCCCGCTTCTACTTTTGGTTTTTTTTGTTTTAGAATAAATTGCTCCAGGAGGGGGTTTTTGCCTTATTCTCTAGTCTGCCTTTTGCCTAGGAAGTCTTTGTAGGTTTAAATTCCTACCAGACTTTTTAAGGATAGATTGCCCTTATGGGTTTTTAGCCTACCCTTTCCTTGACTTTTACTTAGGATGCCTTCGTAGGTTTTCATTCCTAATAATGTTTTGTTTTAGTTCTGGCTGTAAGAGAAGCTTCGACTATTAGGCAATCCTCTGCCTTGTGTCCTTAGATCTTATAGCTTAAAGCATTTATTGTCTTGAGCCATTATGTGATGTTTCATAGATGTTGAGCGATGGGTTTCGTGGTTGTGTGCTCTAACAAACGATGCTATAAGTTTCAGAAACCCTTGGATTTGCTTACTGTATGTGTGATGCAATGGTCTGTCAGGCTGTCATTCTCTAGTCGGCCTTCACAAGGTTACCTTTTGCATCTCTGAACATTGCATAAGGCAATTTGATGAGACTCAAAGGATTGTAACCTCCCTACTATCTTTTAGATGAGGAGATATGTCTATCACCTTCACTTCTAGTTATCATGAGCTATACCCAGGATGAGTAACAGGCCCTTTATGAGACAACTGAGCTCGCTAGCTGAGGATAAATGGCGAGAGCAGTAGCAAAAGGTGAAGGACTAAAAAAGAAAGAAACAAAAAAAGGAACTTTTCTACTTTTATTTTGTACTTTCTTGTTACAATTAACATTGTACTCCTTTAGTTTATAAAATGCTCAATCACGCTTATTATTTTATGATAATCATAATAGGATATTAATGCAACAACACATTTCCTCATTTAATCAAGGGAGTTTTCAATTACATCTTAAACTCCTATCGTCAATCAGCCCTCATGGGTTTTCTTGATTGACTATTTTCTCTCAACCCCTAATTGTTGCATAGGATGCCTTTTTTTTGTTTTCACCCTATCCAAGTGCCCACTTTTAGTAAGGCCACTGTTTGCTAGTTTTTAACCTGTAAGGCTATTATTTCTCTTCTTTTTCTCTTTTATTTGTCTTTAGCCATAAAACCTTTTCAACTTGTCCATATTCACATGTTCCCTTAATTCATTTCTATCATAATCTATAAGGATCGCAACACCCTATAGTAACATTTGCTTTAAGATGAATAGCCCTTCCCAATTTGGCTTGAACTTCCCTTTTGGGTTGGGTAGTCCTGGTTTCATCTGTTTGAGGACTAGCTCTCCTTCTTTCAATTTACGATCCTTCACCCTTTTATCGAAGGCACGTGCCATCCTTTTTTGGTAAACTTGATTGTGATAATTGGCTTTTAACCACTTCTCATCTAGCAAATTCAATTGTTGGAATCTTTGTTCAACCCAGGCGGTCTCGGGAATCTCTTACTCTATTGCCACTCTCAATGACTGACACTCGTTCTCTATTGGAAGCACTATATCTATCCCATACACTAAGGAGAATGGAGTAGCACCTGTTAAGTTCGAATCATATTTCTGTATCCCCAATGACCAAAAGGAAGCTTATCCACTTAGTCTTTGTAAGTTATAACTATCTTGGCCAAAATCCTTTCTAGGTTCTTATTTACGGCTTCAACTACTCTATTGGCTTATAGCCTATAAAGAGAGGATTTATAATGCTGAATCTTATATTTCTATAAAAGAGCCTTTGTTTTTGCTTGAAATTGGACACCATTATCTAAAACTACATAATGTGGGACCTCATATCTACAGATTAAACTCTTTTTTATGAATCTAGCCATATCTTTTGCCACCAACTTCTTAAAAGATTCTACTTCAACCCATCTTGAGAAATAATCAATTGCCACTACAACAAAGTGATGCCCATTTAAAGCTATCGGATGTATCTCTCCTACTATGTCTATACCCATGCACCAAATGGCTAAGGAAACGATAAGTTGCAAAGTTCAGATATTGGCACGTGTTTCAAATCTCTATACTGCTAGCACTTATGGCATCCTTGCACATATTTCAAGCAAGCATGATATGTAGTAAAATAAAAGAATCCTTGGCACATGATCTTTTTGGTTAACTCTAAAACATTCATATGTGTACCACATGACCCTGCGTGTATCTCCTCTATGACTTTTTTTGCCTCTTATTCCTCTAAGCAACAAAGCTGAAGACCATTTACTCACCTCTTATATAGGACCCTATCTACATTAATAAACTAAGTTGACAACTTCCTCAATACCTTTTTACCCTTGTTTGTGGCTTTTTTAGGGAAGCTTCCATTTTCTAAATAATTCTAGATGTTATAAAACCATGGCTTATCTTTTTCTTGCTCTATTTTTATTATCTGCTCTATCTCATGGCAAGGCCTTTTAGAACTAAAAATGATCACCGGTTTCATAATATCCCTTTTGGGAAACTAAGGTAGCCAATGCATTTGCTAGCTGATTCTCATCTCTCAAGACATGACGAAAAGTGCACATTTCAAATCGTCCACTAACTAACCTTAGGTATTCAGCATAAGGCACCAATCTTTCTTCACGGATGGTCCACTCTTCATTAGCTTGATACATTATTAAAGGCGAATCCCTAAACACTTCAACTATTTTTACACCAAGAGCCAATAATGCTTCAAGCCTGAATATGTAGGCTTTATATTCTACCGTGTAATTTGTAACTTTGTATCTCAACTTCTTAGCTAATAGCAGCTTTTCTCCTTTAGGGGTTACCAAAATCACTTCTACTCATACCCATTTGCTATTTACTGCTCCATCAAAGTACATCTGCCATCCTTAGACCATAAATGGGTTCAAGTTTTCATCTAGGAATTCGAACTCTAATTGCTTACCTTTTAACAGATGATTGGTCAAGAATTCTATGACTGCTCACCTTTTTATGGTCTTTTTTGTTATGTACTGAATGTCAAATTCTTAAAGCAAGAGGAGCCATTTACTCATTTTGCCCACCAAAGACGGTGTTGTCTAAAAATACCTTAACGGGTTATGTTTGGACACGGCCTGTACAATATATGACTGGAAGTAGTGTCTCAGTTTCTTTGAGGCGCACACTACTGCTAAGTAAATCCTTTCTACCTTTACATACTTGACCTTGTAAGGAAGAAATTTCTTGCTTAAGTAGTAAATTGCAAATTCAATGCCTATCTTGTCTTCTTGTGCTATTGTAGCCCCAACTGAACTTTTTTCAATAGATAGATAGAGGATTATTGGCTTTTTGAACCTTGGCAGTTGTAAAATTGGCAAATTTAGCAAATATTCCTTGATTGTGTCAAAAGCTTTTTGACAGTCATTATTCCACTTAGTTAGTTAGTTCTTTTCTGAGAAGTTTGAAAATAGGCTCACATATGGTAATAAGCTTAGCTATAAATATGCTAATGTATTGTATTTTAGCTAGAAATCCCCTTATTTCTTTTTTTTTCTTTGGGCCTGGCATTTTTCTAATTTCTTTGACTTTGTCAAGGTCCATCTCGATTCCTCTATGACTCACAATATGCCTTCAGAGCTTTTCTAAAGTCACATAGAAGACACACTTTTTTAGATTCAAATGAAGATTGTACTTGTCTATCCTTTTGAAGAACTTTTCAAAGGCCTTAAAATGTCCTTCCCTCATAAAGGATTTGATGATTATGTCATCGACGTACATTTCCACTTCCTTATGAATCAAGCCATCGAGAATCTTTGTGGCCATTCTCTAGTACATAGCCCTTGTGTTTTCAAACCAAAAGGCATAACTTTGTAACAAAAGCTCCCCTATTTTGTGATGAAGGGGGTTTTATCTTGTCTGCTATTCTATTCAAAATCTAATTGTAATTGGCATACCTATCCATAAAACTTTACATTTTGCAAATTGTTGCGCTATCAATCAACACATCTATATACGACAATAGGAAGTCATCTTTTAAGTAGGCTTTATTTAGATCTTTGTAATCTATACACGTTCGGACCTTACCATCCTTCTTAGTGACTAGAACCATATTAGCTAACCACATTGGATACTGTACTTCTCTTATAAATTTGGCTTCAACTTGCCTATATACCTCTTCTTTTATCTTTTCCACCCATTCTAATCTCATTCTCTATACTTTTTGCTTCACTAGTTTTGCTTTCGAGTATGTATAGATGGCATGTTCAACTACTTCTCGATCTACACCTGACATGTCTTCATAGGTCTAAGCAAAGACTTTTTCATATTTTTTTTAACATTCTCTCAAATTTAATCCACTCTTTAGGAGCTATATAAGATGCAATTAAGATCTCGTTAGGATTATCATTATGTATGATGCAGTTAGATGAGACATCACACAAATAAGCAAAATTATTCATTTTATTAACAAAAGAAATAAAAACATCATCATTGAAAAGTTCGGGTACATATAAATTATCAAAAGAACTTTCAGAAAGGCTATCTTCTTTCATCTTCTCCTTTCCCTTATCTTGGAGCACAGCATCAATCAAAATCTCTTCTTCACATCCGATTTCCAACTGAGTTAGGTTAGTCATGATTTCCTCGTCCCAAAAATTTAAAATGACTTCCACTTCATTTGTAGCCCAATCAAACACATCATTAAAGATCTCAAATCCTGGCACAACCTGTCCCTCAATGATAACTGGCTCGGATTCTCCATAATAACTAACATTACTTTTAGCCTAGATAAAACTCTCTTTTAGCAGAGGGATACCTATTCGCATCTTCCTCAATTCTGATGTCTCTATGACGTATCCCAATCCCTTTCAATCTTTATATCTTTAAGGTTGAATGACTGAGATTAGACCTTCTAAAGCATATCCTAATCCAGCTTTAGGCAGATAGTTCATCTTTTTTAGCATATTTACCACCTTAAGGCTTTCCCATTCCTCTGAAAAGATTTCGGCAATGTGGAAACTGTTGAAAGGCTGATTGGCTATTTCGAGCATTAAAACCTAATTCTATCTCTTAGCCCTTATTGTTACTATCTCACCATCGTGGGGGATCTTTATCGTCTGATGCAATGTTAACAAAACTCCTCCCAACTTATGAAACCATGGCATTTCTAAAAGCAGAGAGAAATTCACAGAAATATCAAGCATTGCAAACTCCACATCATCTGCAATCACCCCTATTTTGACCTTAACCTTAATAGTCCCATACGCCTGCCTCTTCGTGTTATCATAGGCCATGATGGTAAGTTTGGATTGAGAGATCATTGAATCTTCAATCCCATATATTGCTATGGCTTTAAGCAGCACACATTAATCAATGACCTATTATTAACCATTACACACACCTTGTGCTGGCCGTTAACTTCCACTTTGATGTATAAAAGATGATTGTGATGACACCCTTCAGGTGGCAAGTCTATATTAGAGAAGCTGACCATTGTTTTCTCCTCTCCTTTTACCATTCCCACTAGCTTGGAT
>CANXYI010609883.1:0-11797 GCA_948208565.1 Hura crepitans
TCAATTTATAATATTATTCTTTTTCAAAATTGCATTACATGCTAAAGCCTTAGAGTATGTTAGGCATCCTTTTTATACCCTAATGTCATTTCGAAGCATGAACGTGATTTCACTCAAATTAGAAGATTGTTATAGGTGGTAACAAATCCAAGCCTTATACTTATAAGGTATATGAAATGGTGAACCAATCGATCATATGCTCATGACAAGATAGACCTGTTATGGAGGGACTATGCTTGGATGATCATAACTTGCACAGCCTAACTATAAGCCTATGTAAATGACTAATACCAACTTTCCCTAGGTACCCCAGTTAGTAATGCATTATGTGTTATGTGGGCCAATATACGTGAAATATGGCTTAATCATCTTGAAATGTTGTCGAACCCATTGGGCCTTTTCTAATTGGAATGGGCTAGACCTCGCATTTTGACTTGATTGAACATATCCAATGTATATGGGCCAAGTATCTTGCATGAACTCTTTTTATGTGAGAAATAATGTTTAGCTACCTGTTGTTCATTATTCAAACTCATTGGGACCCCCCAATGTCCTATAAGTAAGCCCTCCTAGGAAAGAGCACATTAACCGCATGTGTGGGAAGTGACAAGGTTGGAAGGCTCTTGCTTGTGTTTTGTTGTTGTACATATTAACATGTATCAGCATTTCATGTATTCACATTCATTTTCATTTCATCATTTCTAACCCTTTGTCTTATAGCCATCATAAATCCTTGAGCCACTTGGGTATAAAGGATAGATGAAAGAATAACTAGATAAAAACTTATCTCTACCACTTACAATCTAATAGACATGGCAGGACAAGTAGAAAGCAGTTCTTCTACTCTAGACTTTAAAGCTAGAATGGACTAAAAGTTTAAAGAGTTTGATAAAAGAATGATGTCCATGATTTCAAGGGCAATTGCTAAGGTTGTTCCTACTACTAGTTCACCGCCACCTGCTAAAGACATAGTAGCTACACTCACTAGAAAGACTGCTACTACCTCTAAGTGAATTGGCAATAGGAAATAAGCTACAAATGCTAGGGGGAAAAACAAAAAGGCTAAATACTTCAACTCGAAATATGATTTTTATGAAGATTTGGTTGCACCCCAGAGATTTGAGGATGCTAACATGAAGAAGCTGGAGGAGAAAATAGAGGTAATGGCTAGGCTTATCACAATTGGTAAGGGTCTAGACCCTTATAAACTCACCTTAGAGTCTGAAGAGATATTACCCTCCAAATTCAAGATGCCAAAGCTACCTATGTTTGATGGGACTACTAATCCAAGGGCCTATGTCAAGTAGTATGCTACAGTCATGAGGGGCATAGAATTTTAGACAAATTAAAAGGTGGCCTATTTCTACCTGACACTGCAGGGGAGAGCAATTGACTGGTATCATAGGCTAGAAAGGAAAGTGAAAGAAGATTGGGGAAAAATCATAGAAGTTTTCATCATCCAGTACGACTACAGCACTCACATGGAGGTTATAATGATAGACCTAGAGCTACTTAAGCAAAAATCTAGTGAGATGAGGAGGAAGCTAGAAATATCGAACTAGATTCGTATGTTTATTAAGAATGCTAACCTATACTTGAAAGATGGTTTAAAAGCGAAAGGGCTGAAGGATTGGGAATCACTAAAGGATATAGCGATAGACCTAGAATAAGAGTATAATGAGCAGAAAAAGAACTCAAAAATGTTCAACAATCAAATTAATTTGAACACTAGAACTATAAGTGTAATGGGTTTTAGCGGAACAAGTTTTAATAAGACTACTGAGGTGTCTACTGTAGCTGGGCAATATTTGAACTTGGGTAAACCACTATCTTAGTGCCTAAAATGGTTCCAAAAAGAAGGAAAACTTTATCCTATTCCTTCTAGACCTACCAAGAACAAAGGCTAGCCCTATCATATATTTGACTTGTACTATCAATATCATTAACATATGGGCCACGACACAGATAGCTGCCGCACTCTAAAGGATAGGATTCAAGACTTGATTAACTTAAGATAGATCCATGATCTGGTGAAGAAATAAAAAGGTCAGGGTGTTTATTCAAATATTCATCTGCCTGTCAACATAGTTAGTTTAGGCTCGCCAAAATGGTATGTGCTTCTGGACTTATATTGAAATAGCTACCTAGCAGTGGAGAGAAAGGCAGAAACAAGCTAGGGTTCAGTTTGTGTGATAGATATATGGGCTATAGATAGTGAAAGTAAGCCAAAGGAATAGGTCTAAGACTTATATGTAGATTTAAATTTAGAGTAGAAATCGAGTGAAGAAAGAGAGAACAAAGTAGTAACCTAAAGCAGTTGGGTAGTACCTGAGGTGAAAAAGGAGGTAATTACCCTAGTTTTGGAAAAAGAAAAGGATACAATGATAAAGCAACAGAAGAAGACTCTTGCACAGATTTCAATTTGGGATCTATTACGTCAATCCTCCTCTCATCGACAAAAGGTGGTTGAAGCTTTATGTGCTACAATAGTTTTAACAACCATCTCACCATCTGAGCTAGTGGCAATGATAAAAGGTGAAGAAAAAGTAATGGTCAGCTTGTCTAACATAGATCTTCCACCTAATGTCCATCATTGTAACCGTCTTTTATACATAAAAGCTGAAGTCAATTGTAAGCATATAGCTTGTGTAATGGTTAATGATAGGTCATCAATCAATGTGTGCTCGCTAAAGTAGTAGCTGTATATAGGATTGAAGATTCAATGATCTCTCAGTCCAAACTCACTATCATGGCTTATGACAACACAAAGAGACAAGCGTATGGGACTTTCAAAGTTAAGGTCAAGATAGGGGTGATTATAGATGATGTGGAGTTCGCAGTGCTTGATATTCTTACGAATTTCTCTCTGCTTTTAGAAAGACGATAGTTCCTTAAACTAGGAGGAGTTCCATTGATAATGCATTAGATGATAAAAATCCTATATAATAGGGAGATAATGATAGTCAGGGCTATAAGAGAGAATCAAGTTTTGATGCATGAGATAGCCAACCAGCCTTTTAATGGTTTCCATATTATTGGGATCTTTTCAGAAGAAGGAGAAAGGGATGATCCCAAGGTGGTAAATATGCTAAAAACGATGAACTATTTACCCAGTGCTAGTTTGGGACATGCTTCAGATGGTTCAATCTTGACCATTCAGCCTTAGAGACATAAGGATATAAAAGGGTTAGGATACACAGTGGAGACTTTAGAGTTAGAGAAGGTAAGGAAGGTTATCCCACCGCTAGAAGAGAGTTTTGTTTGAGCTGAGGGAAATGTCAACTATTGTGGATAGTCAGAGCTAGATATCATCAAGGGGAAGGTCATGCTGGGGTTTGAGATTTTTAGTGATGTGTTTGACTAGGTTGCAAATAAAGTAAAAGTCACTTCAAACTTTTAAGATGAAAAAGTCATGACCAACCTAGCCAAGTTGGAAGTTGAATCCAAGGAAGAGATACTAACTACTGCCATGCTCCAAGACAAGGGAAAGAAGAAGGTGGAAGAAAAGAACCCCCTTGAAGACCCTTTTGAGAACTTATATATACCTAAAATTTTTAATGAAGATGTTCCTATTTCTTTTGTTAATAAGATGAACTATTTTACTCATTTTTGTGATGTCTCGTCTAACTACATCATGTATAATGATAATCATAAAATGCATAACATGTTTGACATTAATTCAATTGATACTACCTCGTTTAATCTTGGTACTAACAAAAATCCTAAAGAGATCTTAATTGTGTCTAATGTAACTCTTGAAAAAAGAATTAAATTTAAGCAAATGTTAAAAAAGTATGAAAAGTCTTTGCCTGGACCTATGAAGACATGCCCGAGGTGGATTGAGAAGTAGCTAAACATGCTGTCTACACTTATCTAGAAGTAAAATTGGTGAAGCAAAAGTTAAGGAGAATGAGACTATAATAGACGGAGAAGATAAAAGAAGAAGTGCATAAACAAATCAAAGCCAAGTTCTTAGAAGAGGTATAGTATCCAACCTGGCTGGCCAATACAGTGCCAATCACTAAGAAAGATGGTAAGGTCAAGATGTGCATAGATTATAGGGATCTGAATAAAGCTTACCCAAAAGATGACTTTTTGTTACCCCATATAGATGTGTTGGTTGATAGCACAGCAATGTATAAAATGTACAATTTCATGGATGGATATGCTAGTTATAATTAGATTTTAGATAGGATAGCGGACAAGATAAAAATTGCCTTTATCATAAAATGGGGTACCTTTTGCTTTAGAGTTATGCCTTTAGTGTTGAAGAATGCTAGAGCTACATATTAAAGGATGGCCACAAGAATTCTCAATGACTTGGTTTAAAAGGAAGTGGAGGTATACATCAATGATATGATGATCAAAGTTTTTTAAGAGGATATATAAGTACAATTTACATTTGAATCCGAAAAAATATGTCTTTGGGGTAACTTAAGGTAAACTTTTAGGACATATTGTGAGTCAGAGAGGAATTGAGATGGATACTAATGAAGTCAAAGCAATCAAAGAAATGCCAGTATCAAAGAAGGATAAAGAGAAAAGAGGATTTATGGATAAGATACAATACATCAATAGGTTTATAGCCAAGCTCACTGCCATATGTGAGCCTATTTTCAAACTTTTCAAAAAGAACCAAACAATCATATGGGATAATAATTGTTAAAAAGCCTTCACATACTTAGGGAATATCTGCTGAACCCATTAGTTTTGTAATCGCCAAGCATGAAAAATGGCTAGTTCTCTATCTGTCTATTAAAGAAAGCTCAGTTAGGGCTATAGTAGTGTAGGAAGATGAGCTAGGGGTTGAGTTTGTGATTTACTACTTGAGCAAGAAGTTTCTTCCTTATGAAGTCAAATACATAGAAGTGGAAAAGATTTGCTTAGTAGTAATGTGGGCTTCAAAGAAAATGAGGCACTATTTGGAATCATATATAGTGCCAGTAGTAGCTAAACATAATCCATTAAGATATCTTCAGACAGCACCATCTTTGGTGGGAAAAATGAGTAAATGGTTTCTTTTTCTTTAAGAGTTTGACATTTAGTACATAATAAGGAAGACTATAAAAGGTAGGCAGTCATAGAATTTCTAGCCAATCATCCATTAAAAGGTGAGCAGTTGGAGTTTAAATTCCTAGATGAATACCTGAACTCGTGTAGTCTAAGGATGGTAGATGTATTTTGATGTGGTAGTAAATAATAAATGAGCAAAAGTATGAGTAATTCTAGTAACCCTTGAAGGAGAAAAACTATCACTAGCTAAGAAGCTAAGACACAGAGTTAAAAATAACATGGTAGAATACAAAGCTTGCATATTTGGGCTTAAAGCATTATTGGCTCTTGGTGCAAAAATAGTTGAGGTATTCAGGGACTCTTCGTTAGTAGTATATTAGACCAATAAAGAATGGACCATTCGTGAAGAAAGATTAATGCCTTATGCATAGTACTTAAGGTCTATCAATAGACAGTTTAAAATGTGCACCTTTTATCATGTTCCTAAAGATGAGAATTAGCTAGCAGATGGATTGGCTGCCTTAGTGTCCATATGGGATAATCTGAAAGGGTTAGTCATGAAACCAATAATTATTTCTAGTTCTAAAAAACATTGCTATAAGATAGTAGATAATTGAAATAGAACAAGAGCAAGATAGGCTATGGTTTTATGATGTATAGAATTACTTAGAGAATGGGAACTTTCCTGAAGAAGCAATCTTCAGCTCTGTTGTTTAGAAACAAATGAAGTGAAAGATGTCATGGAAGAAATACATGCAAGGTCTTATGGCACACATATGAATGGTTTAGAGCTAGCCAAAAAGATCATGTACTAAGGGTTCTTTTGGCTTACTATGGACCATGATTGCTCAAAGTATGTGCAAAAGTACCATAAATGTAAGCAGTATAGGGATTTAAGACATGTGCTAGGATAAAAACTTCACAGTTTATCATTACCTTAGCCATTTGTTGTATAAGGAATAGATATAATTAGAGAGATACATTTGACAGCCTCAAATAGGCATCATTTCATTGCAGTAGCCATTGATTATTTCTCAAAATAGGTCGAAGAAGAATCTTTTAAGAAGTTGGGAGCAAGAGAGATGCCCAGATTCATAGCAAAAAATTTAATCTGTAGATATAGGGTTTCACACCACATAGTCTTAGATAATGGTGTTCAATTTCAGGCTGAAATGAAAGCACTATTACAGAAGTACAAAATATAACACCATAAATCCTCTCCTTATAAATGACAAGCCAACAGAGCAATTGAAATAGTGAACAAGAATATTAAAAAGATCCTAGCTAAAACAATTGTAACTTATAGAGATTGGGCTGATAAACTTCATTCTACTCTTTAGGGATACAAGACTATAATTCAAACTTTAATAGGTATTACTTTATTCTCCTTAGTGTATGGGATAGATACGGTACTTCTAATGGAGATCGAGCTCCAGTCGTTGAGAGTGGTAATAAAAGCGAAGACTCCTGAGGTAGCTTGGGTAGAACAAAGGTCCAACAGTTGAACTTGCTTGATGAGAAGTAGCTAAAAGCCAATTATCACTGTTAAATTTACTAGAAAAAGGATGGCATGTGCCTTTGGCAAAATGGTGAAAAATTACAAGCTAAAAGAAGGAGGGCTAGTTCTCAAATAGGTAAGGCTAGGTCTAACTAATCTGTGAGGGAAGTTCAAACCAAATTGGGAAGGACCATTCATCCTTAAGCAAATGTTGTAAAAGGGCACTGCAATTGTTACAAATTGTGATGGAAATGAGTTCAAAGAGCCTATAAACATAGACATATTAAAAAGGTTCTATGGCTAAAGACAAATGAATGAGAAAAGAAGAGAAAAAAAATAGCCCTATGGGTTAAAAATAAAAAAATAGTGGCCTTGCTAAAAATGGGCACCGCGATAGGGTGAAAATTGAAAAAAGGCATCCTATGTAACAATTAGGGGCTGAGAGAAAATGGTCAATAAAGAAAACCTTTAAGGGTTGATTGATGACAGGAGTTTAAGATGTAATTAAGATCTCCCTTGATTAAATAAGGAAATATGTTGTTGCATTAATGTTCTATTGTGATTATCATAAAATACCAATATGATGCAACTAGATAGGACCACTTTAATAAGCACAATTGTACATTTTATAAACTTAAAGAGTATAATGTTGTATACAAGTTAAAAAATATTTTAAGTCTTCTACCCTTTATTACTGCTCTCACTACCTATCTTTAGCCATTGGGTATGATTGTCCTGAGAAGGGCCTATTACCCATTCTTTTTATAGATTAGAAGTCTGAAAGTTACAAACCGCTTTGGGTAGAATTTTTCTCTTCAGAGGTAGTCACTTTTATAGGTCATGATAACCAATAATAAAGGTGATAGATAGATTGCCCCCTCTAAAAGACAATGGGTATGTGACAATACCTTAGGTCTTGCCAAACTCCTTCACACATCGATCAGGGATGGAAAAAGTGACCTTATGAAAACCAACTAAAGAAACATAGCCTGATGTGCTACTACACCGTACATATTATAAGGAAATCTAGGATTTCCTAAAACTTATGTTATCATTAGTTAAAGAACCCAACCAAAGGACCCATTGCTTAATATCTATTAAATGAATCATGATGGCTCGTAACAATAAATGATTTAGACTATAAGATCCAAGGACACGAGGGGGATGATTATCTAACAAGTAAAGCCTTTCCTATAACCAAACAAGAAAAATAGGTGTTAAGCAAAAGTTAAGCAAGGGATAGGGTGAAAACTTGTAAGGGTAGTCTACCGTTAATAAGTCTACTAGGAATGAAAACCTAGAAGGGCTTCTTAGGTAAAAGATAGACTAAAGGATAGGGTAAAAACCACTTTTTAAGGTGGTCTATTCTTCAAAAAAAACTTGAAGTAGAAGCGGGCTTCCACGAAAAAAACCTCAGCTTCTCCAAACCGCACAGCATCAAGGTTGAGGATTGTTTCAGCAAGAATTAAGGGAAAAGAATTCAAGCCCCTCATCAAACCACTAACCACATTGAACAGCTGATAATCTCTAAAATGCCCTTCAGATGAAACTATTAGATAATTAGAGAAAAAGATGAATAAATATATGCCCGCACGAAGGGATGGAATGTCTATGTAACATTCAGCATAGGCTAGTAGTGCATTTAAAGAGACTAGTTCCCCCCTTGGGACCTATCTAGCAGCCAATAATAGTAGTATGCCCAGTGCATCAACCACTTTATATAGGTAGTGAAGAATACAAGTCAGACAACAAGGTAGTGTATCGAATGAATATGACACACCTAAGATTGCAACAAAATCCTCAGATAAGGGGCATAATTCTTGATGAGGAAAATGAATGACATGGAATTGTAGGTCCTAAAATTAGGTTGTAGCCCTAAGAAAGGACATATCAAGATGAACTCTTTGAAGAAATTTCAAGCCACTATAGGGAGCCAAAATAAAAGTTACCCATGTGGATGAGAGATCAAGGATTTTATGAAGTTTTTGATGAAATTCATCACTTATTGCTAAAAAAACATGGAAAAACTCAAATGGCATAAGGATCTATACATACATCAATGCATTTATAGCCTAAAAAGTGTAAAATGGTTGTTTTGGGCAAAAAAAGGGCTTTTTTTTTACTGAAAACAAGCATTTTCAATTTGAAACTGGGTGTTTTGAGTGAAAATGGGCATTTTCTCATTGAAAATGACCATTTTACACTTGAAAATGAGCATTTTTGGTGTAACACCCCCTACCCATTCTCTATTAAAATAGGCAAGGCATGTCACTTCCCGTGAGGTCACCTATCCTTGGATTTCCCTAGGAGTCATTCATTTAACCTCTGTCTCATGTATGCACTTCCCAGTCTAGAAATTTCTATTACCAGTTCTTATGATTTGAATTTAACTTACTAGGCATGTGACTTCTTCAGGCCTAATCCTATAGTCAAATTCTTAACATAGGTTTTGTTTATAGCTACTAATTCAGTTATACTATCATTACCTATAATTACAATCTCAACAACCCTACCATTACCATTTTGTGTTTCCCTAATTACCTACAATCATATATATGAGTGCCTTTACATCACTTAACATATAATCTATTCATGTAATGGCATACCTTGAGAGTCATCGTCTAGACCACTAGTTGTCTGCTTTAAGCCTTCACGCATCAAAAGCCTGAAAAGTTGAGTATGCACTTAGTGGTGAATTTAACCAAACGTACCATGTACTTTTATTACACGTAAGCACAGAAGGCATACAATTTTTTTGTCTATCTATTCATTACTATTTACTAGGTCATTAATGTTCTTCAGATTCATTTAATAAGTGTCTAAGTATAAATTATTAACCCTGTCATTTATTCTTATTATTAGCTAATTCACTTTTATATACCATTACAATGTCCCATTACATCTACCCACATCTAATCATTCTCAACACTCATAATCTAATTCTTTATTTCCCCAATACATGTATTTATAGACTATTACTTTCATATAAGTTTACTCATTCTTAAATTGCACCAGTTATTTGTACTTCCCAATGCTTTATTCATAACCCTTATCAGTTTGTAATCAGTCATTGATCACTTTAAGTTCACTTACCATATTATGTAAGTTATATCATGATGTTAAAGGGAATCTATATTATGTACATTTAAAGTAGTTTACTCATTTTACATTCACGGCCTATACCAGACAAACAACACTTGAAGACACTAGATAACGGGATGCATCCTATGCAGTGGCCCACTTTTAGGGCCTAAGTAGCTGCATCTACCATGCCTAATAGCAGGGACCCATCCGTAGACCACTCCCAATATCGGACTCACAAGAAGCAATCAGTAACACACACATGGATAGCAAGGACCCATCCATAGACCACTTCTAATATCCACAAACATAGCAATCAGGAGAAGGATGTATAACAAGGACCTATCTATAGACCACTCCTAATATCCATTATCACACATAGCAGTGGGCCCTAAAGGGACTGACCACTTAGCAGCTACTAATCCCTAGTTAACTGGTCAACCCATCCAGTGGGTGTCTAACTAGTGGGCCATTAACTATTTTTAAATCTCTAATTATTAATTTTCTTGCTTTCTCAAAATCAAATATTATCTCATATCACATTTTTTGAACAACAGTGCACATTCATTCTCATGCCTACGTCACAATCGCCTGTACATGGTTACACTACGTCCTTAAACACATTTTATATTCCTTCACATACAGCACAATCCCTTACCATACCCAATGTCATTTAGCAGTGGCATGAATCATTTATTATTCAGTAATCTCAGCAAGCTATTCAGTTTTCATTTCTAGTTTCACTTTCAGTTCTATTCATTCTATTGTTTCCATTAAATTGTCTATTTTTCCTTATGTTTTATTCACTGGTCTTAATAAATTCCATAGTATTCTATACCATGCCTTTTTACGTTATTCTGTCTTGTATTTCATTACACTCAATAACATTTCCAGTCTTATTGACTTATTTATTTAGTGTTGCTGGATTGATAGGGACATTCTTTCCCTATTCCATCAGTTACTTTAACCTGACATCTTATTTTATTATGTAGTCTAATTGGCCTGTACTTATCTTTCTAAGATTATGTCAATTAAATTCCCTTCTTGGTGTTTAAAATTCCTCTAATACTTATATATTATTTCCCCTTATTTTATGCCCAAATTTATTGTACATAAATTTTATTCTTTCTCTGGACCTCTAAATTTTCCAGTCAGATTTTCAATAATTTAATTAGTTCCCAGATTCATTTTGGTCTTCCTAACTTCATCTGATCGCCATCATATTTTACCAAATATTTTATATATTTATTTTCATGCTAAAAGGACACAGATTTGATTTTGTTTTGTCCGGTCAAATTTTTCCCGGACAGTTACGGGTCATTGAAGCCGTAGACAGTTATAGGCCACTCTCACGTAAAAATTACTATTCATTTGGTATCCTTTTTTTTTTCAATTTTTCAACCAATTTTTCTTCCCATTACTTTAAACCATAGCATATCAATTCTACCTTATCTCATTCATTTATTCCTCACCTATTTTATTTTATAAACCCAATATTTACACATAAAAATTTTAATTAACATATTTTAATTTAATTCACCCTTTTTATGAAATTTTCTTCTCTTTATCATTTTCTACATCCTTAGACCTACCCTATCTCTTTACCTGCATTCTTTAAGTCCCATTTCACCATGCATACATACATGGCCATCATATGGCATACATGTGGCCATCCATGCATCACTTCCTCACGCATCCTTATCACATCCCATTCACATCCATATCATCCTGTTTTCATCAATTACACATCTTAACATCCATTATTCATTCACATCACCATGCCATACCTACATCCCTATGCATGACATACATGGCACATACATAGTCATGTATGTACCACATGCCTACACATCTCATTCACATACCAAACACATCTCTACCATCCTAAATCATCAATTTACATCTCCTCACATACATTTCACATGCATACACATAAAACCATAACTTTCATACACCTATTTTCATATTCAATAGTACTTAATCTCAACATACATGTTACGTTCGGGTAAATTCACTTACTTCCAACTCCTGTCATTTTGTAGTTACTCCAGAATCCTTCATAATCCCTTTTATTCCACTTGAACCACCATTCTCCATTTTTCCATACAAGCTTCCAACCTTTGAAAAATTCTACAAAAATGCACACAACTCCAAATCAAATTCCAAAACCATAGGGATTCTTAGAATTCCCTAAACTATCAATAT
>CANXYI010609956.1:0-15654 GCA_948208565.1 Hura crepitans
ATACAAGCCACTTTTCATACATTCTTTCTAGCCAAACTTTAGCTCATCATTCATACCATTCCTTGCCTATATTACATGCCATTTTGAAGTTATACATTGCTTAAGTTCGTATCATTATAAATTAAGGCACTATAGGTCACATAAGTACATTATTTTAGGCATATTCATTTCGCAAATGTTCTATCACTTTTATGCCTATTTACACTAACATAGCTCTTGAGTTCAACCCCTTTCTAGCCTTATTCATGCATTTCCATGGTGTTCATTACATAACCACTCATTTAACAAAAGCCTAAGTACACTTTTATACATACCATTACTTTCTATGCCATTTAGGATACCAAAAACTCATGATATGTCTCGGCCACCACTCAATTCCCATGCCACAAGGTATTATACAAGCTTATAACTTATCATATGACTAAAACATGTATCCTAGCTCTAAGGCACTTGTATTATCAACCTCTAACACTACTTAGGGTCACACAAAGTAAGGTATACCATTTTCAACAATAATGTAAGGTCTTTGCCACACTTACAACTCATGCCAATCATGTATATTTCCATCAATTCATAAAGAATACCATTACATATCCATACTAAAGTTATCAATTTATGCTTTAAAAAACATAATCACACTTTAACTATTTGCACACCTCTCGACAATAACAATATTACATGTACATTACATCACTTTTATCAATCAACCATGCAATTCATATTCCCTCATGCCATACACTAAAATCCTTCAAAGAAAGAACCTATTCAAGCAAATTCATACATTCAAACCATCCTTAGCTCAATGAAAAAGCTACTAAAATTGAAGGGTTTAAAGTAAATGGTGGAATTCACTTACTTGCTAAGGAGGATACTTGAAACCTTCACTTTCACAAGTTGTCCAGTCCATTATGGTGTCTTCTCCCCTCTTCATCAAGGCTTTCCTTGCCCTAATTCACCTCAAACAAAAAGGCCATACATTTCTCCACAGAAGTTAGGCATCACAAAGAACCATTTGTAGCAAAGAACAACCAAAAAAATCCATAGAGAAGGCATGAAAACTCACCAAATATGCTTACTAAATTGCTTCTATCCGGTAAATTTCTAAGAATTTTAATTAATTGCTGGCGACTCTTTTTGCCATTCTTCTTCTTCTAAAATTTCCCTAAAATCCAAAATTGAATTTAGAACCTAAAAGTTGCAAAAAAGATAGAAGGAAGAAGACTAAATTCTCCCTCTAACCTACTATGGCATAATCTCCTGGATAGAAATATGAAAATTTTTTTTACCTTTTCTTTTGTGCAAAACATGACTTGTTAACAACCTTGTACCCTTTGCATGTCCTTTAGGCCAGTTGTACAGGTGTGGGTGGGTCCAAAGCCACTCGGCCAATCTCAAAACGGCTCGATTTTTTTTAAATTTTGGAAATTCACCAAAATTCACAAAAGCCTAAAAATTTTACACCATTTGTTTTAAAATTCACATTTTAATCCCCTCGACATACTCATAAATTTTTTCAGCCAAATTCCATAGATAGTGTAGTTTTCAAATTGCCTTAATTTACGTGCCAAATTTGAAAATTACGAGAATTTACAAATGACCACAAAATTCAAAATTTCTTTCACCAATAAAATCATTGGAATTTTTTAGCTTCAAGTTTTACTATTTTTGGGTATGTTCAAGCACATCCCAGGTCATTTTTGGCCCGACTAAATTTTATTGCACAGATGAGTAATTTGCAGTCCGAAATGAATTATTGGTTCTACTAAATTTTTAAATTTTGTCTTTTCCATCAAATTATAGCTCCTTGATGTTTCATGACTAGTGTCGCTACCTTGGTTTATATCCAAGTGACCCGACACCACGGGTATATTTTTCGGACCTAGTGACACTATTTATGAACCCTTAAAACATGAGTGTTACACTTTTAACAATTAAAAGTTCTATTAAAATTAGACTTACCATTTGGGCTCAATAAGGCCAAATTTCTAGAAACCTAATTCTAGACTTATACATAGTAATTAGGTTCTAAGCCTAATTATTCATTCTTTGTTTTTAATTCATCTTTTAATGATATCTCCTATAATTAAATCATTCAAAACTCTATTGAATTTCTTTAAACTCCTTTTGTGTGTGACCCAATAGGTTTTCAAAACATGTTGGTAGTACATAGTAGATTAAAGACCTAATTATACTAAAACTTTTATGGCTCAATCCAATTGAGTTTACAATTAATTCCTAATTAATAATTCATGTGTGTATAAGTCTTGAAAGGTATCTAGCCATACATCAAGACTATCCAAGTGTCAAAAAAGTCAAGTGGTTTGACTTAATCCTTTTATTTCCAATTACTGGCAATTCATATTTTCACCACACTTCATCTTATTAGGTTTGAGGATGGGCTTGTGTCAACTCAATGCTTAACTAAGTATGTCTAATTAAGCCATAAACACATTAATTCCAATATTTGTATCTTTATTCCCAAAATTCTATTGTAAATCTCATTCACACTTGTATTTCACCTTGACTAAAGATTTAAGAAATAAAATCATATTAGAATAATGAGATAAACTCCCTATTATAATTCGAGGTGGTTAATCCTCTATTGATCACTCAACTATTTTTAAGTATCTTGAGCTATGCCTAATCACTTTGCTATGTATACACAATGGTTATGTAAAGGCACCAAAGTTAAAGCATAACACTCAATACTTAAGATAACTTTGGTAATCTCAGGTTAAAAGATACTTACATGGTTGATATAAAGGGATAGTTTCAATGACATAGATTATGTGTCCATGTGAACATCTTATATTGGGCCTCCAATATACTTGTTTCTCAAATAAGCATCCACATGTGAAGTCTAAACATTAACATACTTATAGCCTATGAGAAATACTATTTCACTAAGTCAAAGTAAAAAAATGTGCTAGTCCATTTGCATTAACAATATCCCATCTATTAATACCATAACTAGGGATAGCTTTAGTTTTTCACATCTACATGCAATAACAATCTCATATTATGGACATTTTATGATTTCCTTTGCACTGTCAAAGAATACCAGGGACTTTATTCCATAGTTTATGATTAATATCAATCAATTGAAGTAACATAAGCACATTTGTAATAAAGAATGCCTTTTATGAAAAAAAAATGTTTTAATGTATACAAAATATCTCTATTACATATTAGCTCTAGGGCATGAAACTAGCAAAATAAGAATAAATAGATAAAAGAATAATGAATATAAAGAGTAATATACATGTATACATACACACACAAAAGTACTCTATAAAGTGATAAAATTAGTCATAATAATGAAAGTTCAATCAATTGAAAATATTTACATGAATGGCTTATTAAAAATGAAATAGAAATTTAAATTAAAAGTAGTATGTAGATAAAAGTCTATAAATACTTTAAGTACTTGAATTTGTTGAGATAATAGTAAAAGAATATATTAATAAATTATAAATTTGAGGAAGTTAATGATATATATATACACACACACAGACAAAATTTCATACACATATACAAACAAAAATGAACACATCGACTAAGTATGACATGACAATTTATTATATACATATGCAAATGAAAAATAATACAATATGAGTATGTTAGTTATCAATATGCTATGACAACCTAGATAGTTACAGTTAGGGTAGGTTGGCTAGTTAACTAAGGAACTTTTGATTGGTACTTTGATGCTTACATGGCTTTTTGGGGAGAGATACTCATTTATGAGATACTTGGGTCCCTAATGTAACACCCCTTACGTTATCAATTTTTTAGATTAGATAAGGGATGTCACCTTCCTAAAAGTCACCCATCCTAATAATTCCCCTACCCATCCGTCATTAACTAATAGCGAAATGATAATTCGATTCATATTCTTATGAAATTTTTGGTGCAACCTAGTGTTTACTTAACTATAACACCTAGGGGTTTTGACACTTATTTAGTAAAGGAAGTTTTAACAAAAATCTATAACTATTTACATCCATCTCACTACTATCTGAACCCTTCTAGTTCTCCTAATACTCATCTTATCATTATGCAATCACACACACATATGTCTCAAACATCATATAATAAAATATCACACACACATATACCTGTGTCATGTATATTACCACATTATCATTATAGCCTATCTTATAATTTACAAGCTAGAACATAATAGTTTACATCACTGGGCCTTATCTCTCTCTACATACACGAGTGCCCCTATCTACCACTACAACAAAAGTACAAGAATATATACCTGATAGAAAGTTATTAGCTACACTATCTATTGAGGTTAACTGTAATCTACTATATTTTACCTCTGTATTAGAAACATTGACATGCTTAATAAATACTCAATGGTGAATTTAATGTAATATGGATTGTATCACACACACATGAAAACATACATCATGCAAGTATCATAGGCATGCAAATTACTTCTTTTCCTATAACACCAATGCTCTAAGGCTCCGTGAAAAGTGCCACTAGGTCATAGAAGTGTGCCTAGGGTGTCGGCTCACTTGTATAGGAATCAAGGTAGTGACACTAGTCATGAAACTTTGAGGGGCTTTAATTTGATGAAAAAGGCAAAGTTTAAAAATTTAGCAGAACTAATAATTCAATTCTAACTATAAGCTACCCTTTAGAGTAATAAAATAGGTTGGGAATAACTAAGGATGTGCCTAGATGTACTAAAAAATATCAAATCCTAAACCTTAAAACTTCCACTAAGTCTATTGGTGAAAGAATTTTTGAATTCTGAGGTTATTTACAAATTCTGATAAGTTTTAAGGTTGGCATAGAAGTTGAGGTAGTCTAAAAATTATCCTATCAATGGAATTTGGTCACAAAAATTTTTAAGCATGTAGAGGGGATTAAAATATGAATTTTAAAACAAACGGTATAATTTTTTGTGGTTTGTGTGAATTTTGGTAAATTTTCAAAGATTGTCAAAAAATTGAGGCATGTCGAGTGGCTACAGACCTACCCACACACTTGCTAGCTAGCCTAGGGCCTTTGACAAGTGGTAAGGATAGTGGACAAGTAGACTTTTCCACTTAAACAAAACACATTTTCTCTCCTGGCTGCCAATAGGAGAACCGATGCCAATCCCACCTTGCACTACCATTTCCATCACCTTCTATACCAGGGATATAGAGGAAAAAGAATCATAGTGGAAGGAGGTTCCATGAAGAAACTAAAAATCCCTAAAGATTATTAGATAGAAGTTATCCAGCAAGTAGCCAAGGTGAGCCTCTTGGTGGTTTTATTAGTTTTTACTTAGTTTTTCTTATTGGAATTAGTTGTGTGGCTTGTCTAACATCTATAGGGATGTATGTCTATGCCTTTTGAGGTGTTTTAAAATAAAAGGATGCTTGAATGAAGGGAGGAAAGTGTATCATCGCAGGCTGGCAATAGGCTTTAAGAGGCTTAAAGAGTGAATTCTTTGTCTTTGAAGTGAGAGGTAAGTGAATTTAGCCATTCATTTCATGCCCTTAAAATTTTAGTAGCCTCCTTTTTGGTTTAAAAATAAATTGAGCATGTAAACTAGCTTAGAAAGGTAGATGTTTTTTAGGTATGGTGGTATATAATTGATTGATATGTTAATTGTATGGTTATTTGATGAAAAGAGGCTATATAAAAGCTACAAATGTGGTAGCTAAGAGGTATTAATAGTGCTTGGGGCATGTTAATGATGCTTAATGTGTGATTAGGATGCTTAAGGTATGAATTGATTAGTTTGGAGCTAGTTTGCAATGAAATTTCTTGTAATTTGATGGAAGAATGCATGTTGGCATGGTTTGTATGGGTAGCCAAGAGTTATGTCAACTTTGTGCTTGTGTATGGTTTGTTTTAATAGTCCTATATAGTGCATAATGCATGACTTAGTGTTGTGATTTGTAAGAAGAGGGAAATATGCATGAATGTGTGGTGATTTCACTATGGCCGAGACATGTAAGGCATGGGTAATGGCATGGCATGCATGATATATGGTATATATGGATATGTGAATGTTTGCATGATAATGTTAGGATATATGTATAATAAGTGATGTCAAAGTGCATATAATTGGCTATGAAACACCTAGTGGCTGAGAGGTGTGGATGCCATGGTGGGGGCATGACAATTATTGCATGTATTCAAGCTCTATATGTATTAATGATATGAGTAATGTATATGTAATTTATGATATAAATTGGCATAAAATTAGGGTAAATTATACCTCAAAGTGGTATGTAATATAAGCAAGAATTGACATGAATAATGACCTTAAGTTTGCCTAGAAATGATGTGTGAAAAGTGGTTTAGTTTTGCCTTTAAGGGCTATGGTATGTATATGCACAATATGCTTAAATTTTGTACCTATAATGGCTAGTATGGTGAGGCTATTTGGAATGGCATGAATGCCTAGATTATGGCCTTGATTATAGCCCAAGTTGTGATTGGCTTTAGGCCTATGAATGCATGAAATAACTAGTGAAAACATCATTAAAAAGGGAGGTGAAATGAACCTAGAAAGCTAAATAGAAACTTAGCTGTAATGACCTATAACTGTCTTAAATGACCATCACCTGAATCAATAAATCCTCTTGACAGTAAATGGCCTAGATTTGTGAAATATTTATGAAATCAAATTCTACATAATATATCATAATTATTGACAATTGGACCCTTAAACATATTTTTTGAAATTCAACTGGTATAACCTATTTATGGCCATATCAAATCGGGCTAAATTCTAACTATGTAGTAAAAATTATAATTGTCTATTTTTGAGTTTAAAATATTATAAAAAGTTAATCAGTAGAGAAATAGATATAGATTGAGATTAAATGGCCCACTAGATAGACACCCACTAGATGGGTCGACCGATCAGCTTAGGGATTTTTGTAGTTGCTATTTTATTTTATTTTTAGACACGGCCAGTATAGTGGCCTAGGTCTATTTCAGAACACTATACTAGTTTGACAGTTAAATTAAACTGTGACACTCACTTGATTTATACTTTCCTTGCTAGTGTAACAGCATAGGTCTAGAAGGGCTACTGCACTAGTCAAACAAATAGAACTATCTACTATATGGATGAGTTTGTGAATCTTTAATCTTTCAATAAGGTTGGTACAATGACCATGGTCCTAAAGGATCACTATACTAGTTGGTTAAATAGGCTTGTCTGCCAGGTAGACTAGATATTATCATTTGCACTTTTGGTGCCATAATGTGATTAAGTCAGTGAACATTACAGGTTTGTAATGGGGACCACTGCACTAGTTATTTTTCCCTCTAGATCAAGTGTCAGTCAGGGTTGTCTCTTATGTTGGGCTAACTTAAATAATTAAATAAGATTAATTAATTTACATATAACTATGAAATATTACACATGGGCTTTTTAGTACTTTTCCACAGATAGGGTGTAAAAGCTTAAAATGGTATACTTTGTGCATAAAAAGATTAATAATTCTCCAATACATAAATTATATGACTTATAATGATTAATTAGTTAATTTTTCATATAGAAGTATCAAAAGGGTAAAATGGTAATTTTGCATGTCAGTGCTCTAAGTTGAGTCTGGATAATTGAATTAGAAGAAAATAGGAATATGATACATGGGTATAATTGCTGGACATGTTTTTTATATTTAAATTAACCACTAAGTATTTTAGACTAAGCGAACCTATTTTGGTACGCAGGTACCAAGAACAAGGACGTCACCTCGTAAAGTGTGTAAAGAGTTTAGAAGTCAATTATGAGAAGGTTGATAGTGTACATTAGTTTAGCTTTTGCACTCTATGTACTTAGGTGGGGTAAATAAGTGTAATGTATATAATGAGATAGGATGTGATTGTATATAACATACTCTATTGTAATTAATCATATAATGGTTCCTTTTATGTATATATGATCAGTGTTGATATTTGTGAGCCTAAGGCTCTATGTGTTTCTTGATTGTTGCCTGAGGCCTGTGATTGCTATTCATAGATGATGATGATAGGATGATATCTGAGGGACCAAAAGGGTCCAGGAGATATGATTATCTATTATAGAAGTGCTTTATAGATTGAAGAAAATTTTAGGATAGTGACCCAAATAGCTATAGTGCTAGTGGATTGTTAGGAAATGCCAGAACATGTTAAAATCACTCTGAAATAGCATCAACATGATAACCTAAACCCAAATGGACTATAGGAGTAGATAAATCTAAGTTTTAGAGTTAGATAAAGTTGATTAGTACAACCTAAGTAAAAGTTAAACGAATTACAATGGGAGAAGTCAGAATGGGTGACTTAGAGGGAAGTGCACCATTTATTGGGTTTCTTTAGGAATCCAATATGGGTGTCACATTTCCTTCCTATTATAAATTTCTAGTTATAGGTCCTAACTAATCATATAACATAATACTCATTTTTTTGCATGTTGTAATGCATTTTAATTCAAGTTATTTACATTTCTATTCTCTTGTTATTATGCATCGCAATTAAGTCATATATATATAATCATAATATTATTTTCATATGCTCTTTTTTATTCCTCAGGCCCATACTCTAGAGACATCACTTTAAGACACTAGATAATGGGATCCATCTTATACAATGGCCCATATTATGGACCTTGACATCTATACACACCATCTATCCAATAGTAGGGATTAGTTCCATATGACCTCCATATATTAAATGGTAGGCATCAGTCATATTGGACTGCCCAATAAGTAGGATAATAGGGATGAACCATGAGGGACCCTCTAATATCCCGAAACAAAATTAGTGGATAGTAGGGATCAGCCTATGTGAATCTCCTAAAATCCAAATAGCATAGGTAGTATAGATTAGCCTAGATAGGCCACCTAATACCTAAACACTACGAGTAGTAGGGATCAGTTCATGTGAACCTCCCAATACCTAAGCGTGCAAGCTCAAATCAAACTTTGGTGACTACACCCACCATATAATAAGGCAATGATCCTCATGGACCAAGCCCCTAGTAGCTACTAGCTCCGTAGTTGATTTGTCAACCAATCCAGTAGGTGGTCTGACTAATATGGGCCAACCTCAATAATTATTTAGTTTGCTTATTCATATCATTTACTCTCATGCTTTCCTTACTAATTTTTTCATTACTATGACTCTTTATGTAAATACATTCATTCATGTCATTTGACCACCATTTTCATCAACTTAAGGTCTAATACCTACTTATGCACTTTACCTATTTACGTAACCATACCTCTTATTTAATTTCTTACACATAAGCCATTCATACCATTACATTTCCATATTACATTACTTAGATTTATGTTAGGTAGTTATCACATTACATCCACATTTTACCATGACATCACATTACATTATCATCTTACGCACGTTTCTTTCATTCATCCTTAGTTACTCTATTAAAACTACACACCTTTAAGTATACATACACATTAAATACCTTAAACACAATAACCATACATTTTGTAACTATTCCACACACCATATGACCATCACATGTAAAAGCACATATGCCTAATTTTCCATTAGTTTCCAGTCATAACCATACTTCTTACTTAATTTCTACCTCATTTATTTCACATTTTCATACCAACCACACATGCATACACACACATTCACCTTTGGCCTCCAATTTAACCATCTCACCTTATACACAGACATATTACTTTATCATGTTTTCTTTACATAACTGTGCTTATGATAATCACTATACCATATATGCACACTTACCATAAGAAAAAACAAACACATGCACATAACGTCACTATTCTATACACACACTCACATACACATATGTAACACCTTATCAATATACAATACATATTATAATAAATTCACTTGCTTTAGGCTCTAAAATACTCTAAATCCACACCTCAATGCTTATCTCTTCCACCTCTAATAATTTCTTCTCTTTTCTACAAACATATTAGGTTTTTAGGTTTGAAAATTCATAAAAAAAATCCTACACACATCCAAATTGAAAATTAATTACATGGATATCATCTACGCACCTAATAATATCTAAATAAATTTTAAAACATATAAAAAAGTGCTTACACTAAAAAAGGACACTATTCATCAAGTGCCTAAATCTCATTAAGCAAGCATTTTTCTTAAATCTATTAGTAGAATTGAGTTCTAGAGACTGTAGAGGCAAGATTTGGTGTATCACTTTAAAAAATTCACATAGTTTTAAGGCTTAAATGAAGAAAAAAGAAAGGAAGAAGGGGGGAAATGTTGTCTCATGGTGAGATGGGTGGAAGAAGAAATCTTTGGCATATATGACACCTCTATACATATGCCTCTACTTGTATTATGTATATGGATGGCCCGGATCGTACCCTGTGTCAATCTGATGGACCATATTAACCCTATTTTTATTTATGCTTTAAAAATTCAAATTATTTGTTCAAGGCCTCTAAAATTCATGCTTTTAGTGTCAAAAATTCCCAAAAGTCTCAATTAAAGGTCCTTCAAAATCTCAAGTCAAAACTCAAAGAGGAAAGTTGGTTAACTATTCACTCTCATAATTAATAAAATTTTATTAAACATCAATTGACCTTAAAAAATTACAATTCCTTCACTATTAGATTATTTAGAATTTTTGACATTTAAGGTATGTTAATTTTAGGTCTATCTAGGCGCACCCTAGGCATTTCCTCAAATGAAGCCAACTAAGGTCACTATTTTATTAGATATTAGCATTAAATATTTTATTGGTATGCCTAAAAGTTTTAATTATTTCATTTTGATAATTTTCTTACCTATCAAAGTTTTATGACTAGTTCTTCCCCCTCAGTCATCACACGATGCCTTGAATGCTCAGAAAAACACTGTTCATACCTTAAGAGGTGCTAATCATGAAATCTAAGTTCTCAGGTGTCACACCTTACATGTTATTTTGGGCTCTTACATGTTAATTGGGCATAATATGCCTTACATGTTTCTTGTTCTGTGGACATTTCAGTGGCTTATATGTCACGTATCCCATTATCCTAGTGCAGATAACTATTTAATAAATAATTAATCTAATTCAAATATAATTTTATGGAAATTAATAAATGAATTAAGTCACTAAAGACATTACGTGTGTCACTAAGGGTATGTAATATAAAAATATAGAAGTTATGAATTTATTTATATGTAAGGTAGTTTAATTGAATTAGTAAAAGGTTAAAAAATAAAAATCTATAAGAAATTAAAAGTTTTTATATCATGGCTCGAAACGGGTGGAGCAAGTGATCTAGTCTCAATAACACAAAGCCTATAAAAGTACAAGAAAGCCTATTATGAGAATTAGTATATATTATATTTCTATTTCTTTATTAAATGTAAAATATATAGTATGTAAAGTAATAAATGAATAATTTAATTATAAATGATTTAAAGTACATCGAGATGTATAGAAATATTTTGATTAAAAATTATATTTTTATTTATTACTTATTTCTTATGATGTTTATACATATTTTTAAACTACACATACATATTCATGTATATGACATAGTGGTTTTCATTTAAGCAATGTGGTGTGCTATATTTAAATTCGTTTAAGAGTTAGGTATAGAGTGTTACAATTTGGTTGGTATTAGAGGTTAGGTTTAGACATTACTAGTTCAATTAAGCAATATAGGTGGCATATGTGACATTGTTAGGGCACATATAAGGATCTATTCACCCTTTCGACATAGAATAGGTATTAGAACTCTTATCCTTGAAATGATGTACAGGTAGGAGTTAAATAGCAATGGTATGTAAATGTTATAAGATCCTGAAGAATGTCAATATAACTAGACTCCCAACTAGACTCTTTTTAGAAATCTCAGTAGAATGGAATGGGATTTTTAGCCCATTCTAATGTTGAATATCTTACTTTAAAATCATTTTTACTAAATGTTTCTCCCAATATGCTCCATTTTGGGCTGTCCTAAAGAAAATCATTTTGTGAATCAATAAGAAGGTCATCTTTAGAGTCTTTATCAATCACTTTCCATTAATGGTTTGATTTATAATCCTTTGAAATTCATTGGCTTTTTCACCAACCTTATGACCTAAATTATTATAATTTATGATTTTAGAGCTTAATGTACTTTCCTTTTGTGATGAAGTTAGGCTTTTAAGACTTCTTAAAGTGCCTTTTTCAACTCCCTCCATTATCTTTTCATCTACCTTCTTCAGGATATATATATATATATATATATTAAATTCTTAGAACATTCTAAAGCAAAATGTCCGAGTTGCTTATACAACTAACATATGACATCTTTTGATACTCTTGTTTTTATTATCCCTGAAGGACTAATGCCTTTGCCCTTATTGTTCTCCCTTTTTTCACTTAAGAGGACATTTTATCCTTAAATGCCCTTGCCTTTTACATGTCTAGCATAGCTTGTTGAAGGCAACAAGATCCATTAGCAAGATTAAAAACTTCTTATGAAAAAGAATAGGATATTACACCTATATATATAGAAATATATTTGTAATGCTTATAAAACTTGGCCTTATGAATAGTACTTCTCAAGTTATGATTAGGGTTGCTAAGTAATAGACCCCACAAAAGTGACCTAGAGGGGGGGGTACTAGTTATGAAACTTCAATGGGTAAAACAAGGTATGAAAGAAAAAAATTAGAAGTAGCCACTGAAATAGAAAATTCTTTTACATCAATAGTAATGTTAGTTTGAGTTGTGATATAGAAAGTTTAAGATGTGCTCAGACTGTCCCAAAAATAGCTTAACTTATAGGTCAAAAATTTTAAATAGTCTAATGGTGAAGAAAGTAGAGTGTTCTAACATCGATAAGTATTTCTTTTGAATTTCTTGTTTACATAGTTGAATAATTATGTTCCTTTGGCTTTTGGGCACAAACTTTGAAGATTCCCTTAATTATGAAATTCTAGAGTTTTTGGTGTCTTAAGAAGTTAAATTGGTGATCATAAAGTTTAAGAAGTAATTTTTAATGATTAAAATATAAATAAGAATAAATCTAACCATTGGATCATTATGTGGCTTTATCGTAACCGTCCGTGAGTTTAATATAAATAGGTGGGTGAATGTGTGTGTAAAACATATGATCATTTATTCACCATCTTTTTCCTCCTTGGGTGGCTAATGCCATCTCCCTTAGAAACCCTCTTCGCCCCTATTTTTTGCTTTAAACACTACAAAATTCCAAGTAAAACCCTTCAAATGTTACACTCAAATTGATCCTCGTCACATCTAGATTCTTATTACGGCATTTATTTTGTAATAAAAGAATATTTTTATGGAAAAGAGAAGTTTTCAAGGTTATGGTTTTAGAAAGCCAAAAGCTAGGTAAGAATATTTTTGGAGTTCTAATATTTTTCTATGATATTATGCATGTTTGAAATTACTGTATGGGTGTTATTTTCAAGTTTTGATTAGTGTAGATTTTTCAATGGATTTTTATAACATGTTAGCTATTATGGAGTTTAGAAATAGTGTAAGAGTGTAAGCTAAGGGCAAAGAGAAGCTATAAAGTGATATTTAGGACACTTGGAAATCATTTTTTAAGTGTATTCGATAAAATATGTGTTTACTTTACATGTTTATGCATTTCAAGTATTTATGTCATTATGTAATTTGTTAATTGATTAGTATGAATGGTCTTAAATTAATTATAATCGTATAATAAGGTTTATTGTATTCTAAATAAGTGAGAATATTTGAGAAATAGGGATAAAATAATTTTGTTGATGAAATATACACTTGGCTGAATGATATATGTAAAAAAAGGTAAAATGGTAATTTAAGACAATAAAGTTAAAAAGTGTATAACTGAGATACATTTTGATACATTAATCATACTAGTTTATTATTCTATAGAAAGGATACTATATGTTGGAAATGAGGTAAATTATATGTGTGCAATATGCATACATTTTTGTGTGCACATGTATAAGTTGCATGAGAGACGTAATGAACATAATTTGTAATACAAGTATGATAAGTAAATAGTCAAAAGCTCATTTGTGTTAGACAATGTACTAGATAGATTGATCAATCAACTAGGGAGTTAGTAGCTACTAGATATTTGGTAATATTTTTATCCAGGTGTGACTACTGTTACATCCATTCAGACCACCACACATACATATGTTGTATATTGTTATATTCCATTGTATAATGATATATAATGATGATTTATGCAAGTGCAACTATCAGTAGGTCCAACAAAACCACTGCCTATAATTTTATACAAGTGCAGTCACTGGTAGGTTTAATAGGACAACTTCATAATTATGATATCTTGTTATGCTGGTGTAGTAGCCATTAGGTCAAAAATATAGGTGTAGAGAAATGGATAGAGGACGAGGGTTGTTTAGTGCTTAGGAGTTAACACCTAGCCTTTACACTAGGACCTCTAATCTTCTATACCAAAAAGGTTCGAAATCAAATCTTATTTATGCCCCAATAATATGCCTTTTATTATATTCTAATATTTATCAATCCCATATCAAGCATGCATGCAATATATTTAAAGTAGTAATGTCACCATTTCATGCATAAGAAGTAAATTTGCAGTATTTAAAGGATACAATATAGTAATAATATTGCACATCCAGAAAGTGAGTCATTAATTAGTTGTTATTTGACCTGACAATTACCTGTAATTCCATAGGAATTGGTGGTAACTGCCAAACTCTATCTCTAGGAGATTAGCCTTTTATAATACATTTTTGTGTATGTTTTGAAGAAGGAAACTTAAAACCATGTTTTTTAAGAAAGCAGCAATTAATTAGATAGAAAGTCACTTGATGTGATATTAGGCTTTAGGCATGTAAAATGCGTTATTAAACAACCTATTACAGCCTAAAATTAGCAAAAGATATAATAGGTACAAAACCAATGGAAATAAAATAAAGCACTTAATTAGTCTTATCTATATAACACTAAGTCTATGCAGACTCTATATAGGTCTAGTAAGTGTCCATGTAGAATACTGCTTGTTAGGGTTATTACATCCATTCAGACCTTCGCTCTAGTGAGAAAGATTACTTGCATATAACTCAAAGATGGTTCAAAAATAACACATAATGGTCTGTAAAGACCTAGTAGCATCATGTTAATATCATGTATAACATAAATGAGAATTGTCATGATGTGCAACTAAAAGATGATTGTCAATAAAGGGATGATGAATTAATAATGCAAAGTAAAATATGATGATAAGAAATATAGATACTTATGAAAAAAATAGGAATTCAAAGTAAATGTATGCATGTACCACGTTCCGTATAAAAGGGAGTCCATTTAGACTATATAACAAGCTGAACATGTATAACACACATATATCCATATAGGCTATATTCCTCATAAGAGGGAGTCCACACGGACTTTAAGAAAAAACAAATAACAGTAAAATAAGACCATCCGTATGGACTGTGTTCCTTATGGGAGAGAGTCCGTACGGACATGAAAATAGAATAAATAAGAATAAAACTAATTCATTCGTACAGATTACATTCCTTATGAGAGAGAGTCTGTACGAAGATACTATAGTCCTAGCTTGCCAACAAGTTGTATATTAAGGAATGGCATAATCATACAACATGATACCATTATACAACTGTGCCATATAGTAAACAGAATACATTAGAACATGATACATAAGACAAATAAGACACTAT
>CANXYI010610035.1:0-13898 GCA_948208565.1 Hura crepitans
CAAAAATTAGATAAATGAAGGTTCTATAGATCACCAAAACCTTGAGTTCGAAAAATGAAGGGAACCGGGAAAATCAACTTAATTTCTCAATTAAAAATTCAAAAGAATTACTTCCCAATATCTAAAAATTTTGATTCCAACACAAATAGACTCGTTGGAATATTTAAGTATTAGGTTGTATAATTCTGGATTTATTTTGAACAACTTTTTATTCATTTTACGTTTCAGCTTTGCCTGTGGCACTATTCAAAGGACACTGTCGCAAAATCTTATTTATCATTTTTAGCCTCCAAATGACTTTGGATTCACTTCAAACTTTACCCAAAATTCTCTCATCATTAATACTCGCTGATGGACTACTTAGTGCTATTCAAGTTTTGAGAAACAGTACTTATCTCAAGAAATACTATTCATGAGAGTCAGGATTTTCGGGTTGTTACACCATATGAGCCTATGACCTACAAGATTACAACCTAAAATAATTTAGTGGTTCTACTAAATCTTTAAATTAAATCAATTTTATCATTTTCTGGCCCTTGAAGTTTCATGACTAGTACCTCTACCTCGAGCCTCGTAAAGGTGACTCGACACTTTGAGGACACTTTTTAGCCCTAGTGATACTATTCATAGAGCCTTGATTTATGGGCATTACACTTGAAATGGATTATATGGGCAAAGACTAGCTGATAAGGAACACTCATGTCTCTATGCATATAATGAAGTTTTTACCTTAATTTACACAACCACATTAAGCATTGCATAGAAACCCTAGTCATAAAGTACCTTGAGTACACCTATAATGAAACCTAAATGAATAAGGTGCTAATAAAGCTATTTGCCTTACATATAGGTTATAGGAGAATGCTGAGAAGGATGTTTAGGTGGTATAGTCTTGACCAAAATTCTCAACATGCATCGAGCTTAAGGCTATGGTTTAAAAATTGTTAGGGGTCTCGGGCATACATATGTGTCTATTATTCCTATTCATGAATATAAATAAATGTTAGGTGCATAAGAAAAGTAGCCTAGGTTTGTATACAGGGAAATATTATGGTAACTATGAAGTATGTGCCTACGTTTGACTTTTTTCTTATACATCTCTAAGATAGTAATAGTGATGTAAAAGAGTGTGTGTGAATAAGTATGCATAAGTGTATGTATTGTAACACCCTTATCGGATTCCTAAAGAATTCCAATAATTGGCACACTTTCCATCTGGTCACCCATCCTTAAATTATCTAGGGTTGCATTCATCTCACACTTATTTAAATTCAAGTATTATTTATATTCAACTTAATTATGGAATCTATCTTTAAGGTATGTTTATTTAGGACCATTAACAGATCATGCTATTTATAATCAAAATTTCAACAGCACAACGACTGACCGGGAGCCCTCCTAAAAATTTTCCACCTATCTATAATAGTTTCAATAATCATATGTCCTAATCTATCAATCTTGGACCTTCTTGGTCCTTCGTATTCTCATAATCACATAGGCTTCAGGCCCTTTATCCAACTTAAAATAAATTTCAAGTCATTCAATCACACAAATGATTATTCAATGCACTGCGAGCTATCTATACATATTACAAATTATTTAGATTACAAAATGATAGCATCTTCTAAGCATGTTGGACATATAACCAATAGCTATTACATGAGTGCCACTATGTTTAACAGGATTAAATAAAATTGAAACCCCTACAAATTCTACTGCTACACTACACACATCACGAGGCTTTCATGTTGTTCCTATTTACCTGTGCACCAAAATACTGGTATGTTGAGTATAAAACTCAGTGGTAAATTTAATCAATTAAAAGTATGTCTCACATGTTACATACAAGTAGTTTAATGTATCCATATTATAAAATTCATACACGTTAAGGTCAAATGAAGGTTTGTATTCTTTTGAAATTAATTATGTATTATCTTAATCTCTTAGTAAAATAATTCCATTCTAGTTACTACACTAATTCCATCAAGTAGTTTATATATCTATTCAATCTTTACATTAATGTAAACTAAGGACACAACCTTTAATAAAGTTATGCATATGGTATACTTTCTCATAATGTGTACCCCAAACAATTACATATATGTCTATGTATTAACCTAAATTAATTAATTTCTTTAGCTCAACCATATTCTCATTTAATTCAATTGGGGACATCATATTCATTCGGGTTTATGTATAATTTTCTTTAGCTCAATTAGGTCAGCTAAATTAATGTATAATTCCCAATTATATAATTTGAGTAGTTTTTTCAATTAGTTAGTCGATTTAAAAAAAGTTAATATTTAGTTTGAAATAGGCCCGACTAAGTAGACTACACCTAAATACACTAGACCAAAGAGAGAAATAATAACTATGCAGTGGTCTGTATTATAGACCCCGACTACTACATCGGCCTATGGTCTACCTCACAAACTGGTGCAGTGGGCCAATTATAGACCTATGCTACTGCACCGGCATAGGATGATGTATAAACAAAGTATGCTAGCAATGTGATGGTCTGCCTCATATACTAATGCAGTGGCCCAATTATAGACCTACGTCATTGCACCGACAAAATTTGATAATGGCACTGAGTGTGATAATAACATAATGGTCTGCCTAGTAGTAGCCCTATAATGGACCTGAATCACTGTACTAGCCCTGCCTGAAAATCAAATAATGTAGCAGCTACTAATCCTAAAGTTGATTGGTCAACCCATCCAGTGGGTGTCTAACTAAAAGGCTATTAACCTTATTTTAGGGCCATTTCTCTACTAGACATTATTTTATAATATTTTTTAGTTTAAAAATAGACAAATAAAAATTTTATCTCATAATCAATTATTTCAGCCTAGATAGTTATGGGCTATTTCTCTCAATTTCTCATCCACTTTATTACCAATCATTATTTAATAATATTTAAGATAGTTTAAAAGCTAGCTATAAATTTATTGTAACAGTAGAAAATTGACCTGGATAGTTGTAGGTCACTTTTAGCCCTACCCAAAATTTTAGGCCCATTCCTCTGAGCCTAATTTAAGTCTAGCTTATGTGAATACTTAAAACTATTTACTTAATATCATAGTCTCATGTATATGAATTTTATTTCTAGCATTTGAATTAAGTCCAAAGTAGTCCTTTTCTTAAGATAGTTATAGGCTCGTAACTGATATATACATTTTATTTTTATAACAATTATAAGCCTATAGCCAATACACTTTCTGTTACCATAGGCCTATAGCTAGTATACTTTCCATTACCATTTTAGGCCTATAGCCAATATATTTTCTGGCACAATTATAGGCCCATAGGTAACATGTTTTGTACATTTTTATATGCCTCATTGCATTCCAATTTATTAGCCCTTATAGGCTTAAATTCATGTCACCTTAATCGTTACACATAGGCATTAAACCTTATTTCGATCAAGCTCATTTTTTTATATTTAAGTATATTTTATGGTTGAAAAGGGGGCCTAAGTGTACATAAGGAATAGAGTCGCCACTAAATGATTTCTCTTAGTGCGATTAGACACTGAATTTTGACTCATTATTATTGGTTCGAGGTTATTCTGACATAAGAAAGGTATTAGGCACCCTATGAGGCACATTTTTTTATAGTATTTTTAGGATAAAAATTAGTTTATTGTTAACCTAATTATTTCTCTAAATTTAGGATAAAAATTTTCTAAATAATTTACGTACCTTAAATAACTATAGCATTTATTTTTATTTTTACTTAAGTTATTATTAACTGATTATAAATTAATTTAATCAATTTCATAATGTATAATAATTTAAATTCCAATCAAACAATGTTGTTATAAATATGATCTATCTAATAGGATTATTCTAAAGGGAAAACATTTTTATTAAATGTTAATTAAAATAAGACATTTCTTTTGAACATGCCATCAAAATGATTTGGATATATATACTTTAGAAACATATGTATTATGTTAGCCCAATTGTGATTTTTTATTAGTTCACATAATTTGATATTTCATAATTAGCCTCATTTTTTCACATATTAATTTATATAATAATAATGAACAAAAATAATTAAAATATTAATAAAATTTATTAATTATATATTTAATCTATTGGAAGTAATTCATCACTAAATATCTTAACAAATCTTAGCAATACGTCAAATATTCTAATATTATTATTTTTTGCGAGATTTTTGTACAAATGATATATTAAATACTATATTTTTGATATTTTTAGGACTATCATTTCCTTTTATTATTTTAGTTCTGCAAAAATAATAATCATTATACATGCCCTTTACAATATAAGTATACTAAAAATTCTAAGGATTCCCTTATTGAATAAGTTTTAAGGGCTTTTTTTAATCTTTTGATACAAAATTTGATATTTGTCTACATCTAATATTGATACCCTTAAATTTCCTTTTAACAACCTTTCCTTATTTTATGTGAGCTCTTTATTAATTTTCTAATTATCTTTTAGCTATACATTGGTTAAAAAAGCCTTCAAATGTTCCTCTAGTAATAAAATTATTCATCTAAAAAAATTATAGAATATAAATATATATGTTGCAAAGTTAAACGCATAAAATTGGCTTAATTGAATTTCTTATACTAAATATCCCTATTACTTCGAATAATTTGATATTTTATGATTAATTTAGTTTTTTTATGATTCTTTATCGAATAACAATTTCAACACGATAATGAGCTAAGTAACATTGATGAAATATTTATCGTGTGACTTATGTTTTATTTGAACTTGCTTACTTATTCATCATTCGTTATGAGATACTTTCCTCACGACAGATTTTCCTTTATATTTGATACTTTAGAGATATCATTTTTCTTTTATTTATGTATTTATTATTTTTTAAAATGATGATAATCATAAATTATTTATTATTCCCAATCCATATAATGCTTCTACTTTTAGAAATACCTTTCAATTCTTGAATAAATTTTAAGAACTTAATTCTTCAGTTTATTTATTATTAATATTTTGACTTAAAAAAAATTAGGTTCATGTTTAATCTTATACCTTTAATTTCTTATTTTTCCACTTTATAATGTCTTTAATGAATTTGAAATTATTTTTGTGTTTCTTGACTATATGAAATGCCAAGGTAATGTGCAATAGTTATATAATTAAATGGATATAAAATAAATTTATATCAACAAATAAATTTATAGAATTAGTTGTTGTTTATGTGTATAAACCAGTATTAAAAAAATTCATAATTATCATTTTATACTTATTCATAGTGATTACTCTGTCTATTTTTTTTAGAAAAATTTATTTCTACTAAAATGATATTTCAATGTTATGAACTAAAATTAATTTAATCATCATCCTTTTATTTTAATTATAGATTAGATTTTTTAGATAAATTGTTTGCTCACATGATTTTAATTTGAATGATTGAAATTAAGTGACTATAGGACTGCATTATTAATATAAGAATTAATCAAAATTAAATAATTAAGATTTCATAAAATACTAAAACATCCCTAACTCAAGTATAACTACTAAAAACCCTAAGGGTTGTTAGGTCATTAATCGACTTATACAACCCATTTTTTATCTGGATCCTTCAATCTTTATCTCTGTCAACATCTCTTTTTTCATCTGCATCATTCCTTTTTCTCTCTGTCCACCTACTGTTCTTTATTTTCCTTTCATTTTTTCACTCCTTGGATCTAAAACTATACACCTCTATTTGCTATAGAAGCTTTTTTTTTTCTTTTGCTTTCCGTCGGCCAAACTCTTCCTTCTTTTGTGTTCTGCCATTTTCTATGTTGTCTCTTTTTGTCAATCTATTTTTTCCTTTTTATTTGATAATACCCCCTATTCCTAGCTCATTTCTTACCTTTAATTCCCTTTAATGAGTGAAATTGCAAACATTATAATTACAAAAATTCTCAACAGTTTTTATGATGTTTTGCTTTCATATTGGACTTAAAACTCAATTCTATTTTTATTGATCTATCTTATATTGAGTGATCCTAGATTAGAACTCTCTATTATGAGGCAAATTTGGTTTTTTTAGCTTTTCTTTGTTTTTTCCTTTTTTCTATCGAGAATAGAGTGATGCATGGCTTACTATTTATGACTTTAGACTATCATACATATGCTCCCATTGTTAGATAGAGTTGAAATTCCTTGCAATTTACATTATTCTATTTTGATTTCTCTTTTTATAGGTTATTTTTTGTTCTTTAACTGCTACATGTTTATTTCAACTATCTTTAATTTTTTTTCTTTCTTTTCATTTATTACTCCTTTTGAGGTCTGAATATATATTTGCTAAAAAAATTCAATTTATTAGTAATTTTTACTACTATATTTTGAGTCAAAAATTAAATGGATACTTACCCTCTTTTCATTTTTTTTATTTACCTATTTAAGGTTTATAAAGGCATTGAGTCAATTCTATAATTAAAAATAGTTCATGCAAGAAGAAATTTTTTAACAGATTTTGGTGTTTAAGGTTCTCTATGTTTCTGTCCCCTCTAAATAGTAAGTTCTTCTATTTATCATGTTTAATTGATCACCTCTTTTCTTTTTTAAACTTGGTTTAACTTCTATTGGTGTTCATACATTTAACAGGGGATAAATAAAAAAATTTTGAAGTAAAGAGAAAATTCATTTCGGGGATTCCAGATTTTCGAGCTCACGGTTTCACCAAGCTATGTTTTTTTTCTCCTATTTTTTTCAAAAAAAAACTTAATGGATTTAGATTGTTTATTTTGTCATATTTACTTCAATTTCAATTGAATTTCCATTACTTATCCGTTTAGGAATATCATGCATATGACTTAATGCTAGTTTGACTTCTCGTTATTTTCTTATCCTTTATTTGCCTTTTATGATATTGTTCCCATATGTGTATTGAGGTTTATTGATTCATTGATTTAATATATACTATTTTTTATGTAATAATACTATTATAGCAATTTGTGAACTCCACACTAGGCCTAAAATTTTAAAAAATTATTTTTTATAAATTTTAGTTACTAAATATATTCATTTAAGTATTTACACTAGTTTATGATGATTCTTATGGCTTATTTCATCTTGGATAATTCTGTATATGTTGATCTTTCTGTAACCTTGGATTAACATCCTATTAGAATTAAAAACTCACTCTTTTTAATCGAACAAGCATATCGTCATTGTACGTTCCTAATATCTTACTTTCTACTAACTTGGATGGGCTATTCTTATTTTTATAATCAACTCTTTAACTTAATTATAGCTAAATCTACCCTTGTTTCATATATTTCCAAGATGGGTGTAGTTTAAATTATAAATTCCAACATTTATCACAGTTTATTCATTTAAGTATTTTACGTCGCTATATTTTACATATATGGAACAATATTTTTTTTCTTAGATAAGAGCTATAATATTATTTCATTTAGTTTGATTGGTTGTTTGTAATGAGAATCCAATAATGCAAACTAAATTTCATGTTTTGTGTTTCAATGTCTAGGCTTCTATATGCTTAACTTGTCCATTAATTTTACTCTTTCTTTGATTGAAAGCTTCCTGATTAGGTTTATTGATTATTAATCTAAGCATACATATTTTTATCATTTTTCATTGAATCAACTTTTGATATAGCTTATAACTATCTTATTCACTAAGTCTGGATTTACTTTATTTTAATCATTTTTATTCAAATTGAATATTTTGACATAGATTAGTGCCAATTAAAGAAAAATGTGTTTTAAATTAATTCTTTCTTTTCTATCTAAATTCCAATTTTTCCTTATATTTATTTGAATTTTTGTTGTATGCTTTATGTTTTTTTTTTTAATTTTGATGTCATATGTTTAATTTCTCTTTTCTTTTTGTTATTATAAAAGGATTTATTCGAATACTAATTCTTTGGATTAAATGAAAATATTCTAGGTTATACCTCAGCTAATTTGTATAGTTTTCTTCAATTTAGGATATTTAGGACAAAACTTATACCATTAAACCCTTTTTCCTATTTTGTAAGACTATAAGAACAATAGGGGACCTCTATTTCTTAATATTATTAAATCTTTATTCTCATTACTATATTTTTTATAAGTTAGTTCTGATTTTTAATTTGCTAGTTTATATTCTAGCTTTTTAATTTCTCTAGTTATACCTTTATGACTAAATGAATCGGCATATATTGGAATCATAGCATTTATCAATCATATGTTCCGATGATTTGTTATGATTTATTTCTATGAACATTATTTATTAGTCCTCTTTTACAATACTTTTATTTATGTTCAAAATTCATTAAAGTTGCAATACTTTATCTTTATTTTACCCTATATGATGAATTTTAGTTTAATAACTTAATATAATTTGTGTTATTACGCATAGAATTCGTTCTCCTATCTCACATTAAGTAAAGGGAATTTGGCAACATCAAGCTTCTAGATTCTTTTCACCTGATGAACGTTATGTTTCCTATCATTCTTTCTATGTTAGCTTTATCTATTTTAGTCTATTATATATTTGAGATGTGTGTGTTGGTAGAAATATATTGGACTCACTTGTTTATGCTTGCTTATTTATTCAATGATTTGAACTTATATGATCATTTACCTATTCTTCATATAGATATTAGCCTTAATCCAATTTAAATTAACTTTCCCTACATATTTTTTTAATTGATAAGATCAAATTCTTAAGCCCCCATTTTATATCTTGAACATATATATTTCTAATTTTCTTTTTTTTTAAAAAAAATAAAACATATTCTTTTCATTCTCTAGAAACCGTTGTTTGGGCACTTTTCCTGCATCCATTTTTTTAAAAAAAATAAAACCTTAGAACCAAACTTCTCTTTTGTCCTATAATGGTAAGGGCTAATTGAATATTTTACTTATGATTAATCTAAATATTCACTCATTTTCTTAAAATGCTAGCAACATTTACTGCTTAAATGTTTGGTTTATTAGTAGCCTATTGCTTATCCATTTTTCAATAGTATTAACTGGATGTATAGACACTCTACGGTCATATCATATTTTAGTATCTTGTTTTTTAAATACTAGAATTAACATGGTTAGTTGTCCAATCAGGCATTTTCTTGATAGATTTCATTATTAAAGTAGTAAATAGTTACCTATTTTAAGATTAAAATAAATATTTATGTTAATCAAAAGTAATTATATGTATAGGCACTGATCTAAGGACTAATTTATTTTTATCCTATGCCCTTAAACATTTTCATACACAGATTAGTTTAAGTACAAGCTATAGCATTGAAATCTTAGATCATAACTGACCCTCTCCTAGTATTATAAAAAATCAAATATGACTTTTACAATATATATAGAGATGGATTTCTTGGCAAAAAAAAAAGGCATGAAATGATAAGACATCTAAGGCTGACTCCCCTTAATATTTTGAAAATAAAATCTGAATTCAAAATATTAAGGTAATAATCATTAAAAATAGATAAAGTACCTAGTTTTGCTATTCTGGTTTCTAATTACTGATAATGCCACTATCTATTGCTTCTTCCTTCAAAGTATTTCTACTACCCTTTTCTTGTTTATTGTTTTTGGCTGCCAGTCTTTGCTTTGTTATTATTATTTTTTTTTCTTTTCTTCTCTTTTTTTTAGCTATCTTTCCCTTTCTTGATGTGTTTTTTTGCTTTTCCTTTTTTCTTTTTTTGTCCTTTTTAATTCATGTCCTAACTACTGCTTATATAACCATTCCTCTATAGTGTTTTCCTTACTGTTGCAGTAGCCCCTCTCACCCTCTCTATTTGCTGCAAGTGAGATATTTATTCTACTTTTAGGAAGGTAGTTATCTATAAGATGGGCTGAGTTGGACTACTGGGCTTAGGTTAAAGGCTAATTGTTAGGCTTGGACAGCTTAAGCCCAACAATTCTCTTTTGCTATTTTTTTTATTTTAATTTTTTTTGTATTTATTCTATTCAATTTCATTTTTTTATTTTTTATTTTTTTGTATAATTTTTATATTTTATTCATATATTTTGTTAAGTTTGTAATTAATAACGTTTTGTAATCATACTTATTTGTTAATATTATTAGAGTATTATAAATAAATTGATTTTAGTCTAATTCCTTTTTTAATCTATTTTGTTTAATTAATAACCTAATTAAGCAAGAAATTTCATGTTACCCATTACCTAATCTAAATATTACCTTTTTTAATGATAATATTCAAAACATATGATAGAATTGTAAAGTGATGGTTATAAAATATTAAACAATAATAGCAATAGTAGTGATGAGTGAACAAATAAAAAAATTATGGAATATATTAATTATTTTGGAATTAAAGTTTCTTACTAATATTGATTATTTAGACTGGACAAAAATGGGTATCTACAACTGCCTCTTTTTTTGCTTATTCTTAATATAACTAAAAGTATGCAAAAAAAAAAATATTTTTTGTCATTTTATCATTTTTTTAACAAATTTCTCTTTTATTTATAGTCCTAAATCCCAACCTTCTTGTGAGTAGTTTGGACTTAAAATTTTGCATTTTCCAAGATAGTGAACCTCCTGTAAGTGAACACAATTCACAGAATCAACATACTTTTAAAATCATAATCTTCTTATGAGTGATCCTAATTTTTAATTTTGAAAATTGCAACCTTCTTTATGAGTGATAATGATTTCAAAATTTTCAAAATTATGAACTTCCTACTAGTGATCATAATTTGGAATCAACTTACTTTTAAAATCAGAATCTTTCTACGAGTGATTTTAAATTTTCAAAATCGTAACCTTCCTATGAGTGGTGCCAATTTTAAGCTTTTAAAAACTATAAACTTCCTATGAGTGATCATAATTTGGGATTTTGATACCTTTTAAAATTAGAACCTTCTTATGCATGAATTTGATTTTATTATTTGAAATACTGGTGATTGAGACTAGACTATAACCTTGATGTACCGATGAGTATGACTGGGTTATAACTTTGGTAATTCTTTTATATATCCTTTTGAAATATTTAGAAAGTCCTTTTGATTAAAATTTTAAAATATAAGATTGATTTTGAAATTCATGTGAAAAAGATTGCAATAAATTCGAAGACTTATTAGTCTTTTATGAAGTTAATTTTTCTTAAAATTTAATTTGCTAGAGTTAATTTCATTGAATCATATCATTCTATTGTATTTTAGAAGGTTCTTTCCTTTTTATTCAGGAAAAGAATCTTTTGTCACTAATATGCATTATTTATGAATTTCTTGTAACATATCACTCTTGCCCCTTATGTAGACATAATATATATACTTTTTATTATGAGCTACCATGGTAATGACATAAACCTATTAATGCATCACAAAATAAGCATAATGTAACTAGATTAATGCATGCAACCAAAAATAATTTTTGATTGACTATAATACATTTGATGCATTATAATAGACATGCCTTGCAATGTGTCCCAAGATTTTATTGTATTATCCTAACTTACCTTTTTACATGTATTAGCACATTACTAATAAAAATAAACCACCTCTTGAGTCGTACCCATAATTTATGAGCAATCATGTCTAACTCGATTTTGAAACGACACTTGGAGATATACTTGATACATTCTACCTTAGCCTCCAATGCTGATATGCTTTTTCCTCATCATTTAACCATGTTTCTGATAATATATATGTTTTATCTTGTATTTTGAGACTAACATTGTCAAGAATTTTTGCATCAAGTATTTGGTAAATATATTCCCTCCTATACAAATGCTTAAGAAAATAATGAAAATAGGTAAGAGTATAAGACCAGTAAATAAAGATTCATTAAGATGACATGACTAATAAAAATCAAAATTTTATTTGATATCTTTATGTTGAGTACATCTTCTTTCCATTACATTGCCCCCTGTCTTAAACATAATATTTCTTTACTATATTAGAATTAATAGGTTTAGGGAGGTCCTCTCTATCCATATTTGTTAAGATCAGCGCTCCTCCTAAAAATGCTTTCTTTACTACATAAGGACTTTCAAATTTGGGTGCCCACTTTTCTTTTGAATCTTGTTATCTTGAAATGATTTTTTTCAAAACCAAGTCTACTTCCTGAAATTCTCTATGTCTCATTTTCTTTGCATGAGCCCTTATAAGCCGTTTCTGATATAATTGGCCATGACATAATGCCATCAATCTTTTCTCTTCTATCATATTCAATTGATTGTATTGCTTTTGTACCCATTCATTATCATCCAATTCTGCTTCTAAAACAATCTTTATTAATGGAATCTTAACCTCAATAGGTAGTACTACCTCCATTCCATATACAAGAGAATACAAAGTAGCATCAATAGAAGTTTTTACTATAGTTCTATACTCGTGTAATGCAAAAAGCAACATCTCATGCCAATCTCTATAGGTAACCACCATTTTTTGCACTATTTTCTTCATGTTTTTATTTGCTACTTCAATCGCTCCATTCATCTTAGGCCTATAGGGCATAGAGTTATGATGGATGATTTTATACTATTTACACATTTCTTCCATTGCTTTATTGTTGAAATTTTTAGCATTATCTATAATTATTCTTTTGGGTAAACCATACCTATAAACGATATTATTTTTCATAAACTTAATTATTACTCCTTTTGTCACGTTCGTATATGAAGCTGCCTCTATCCATTTGGTAAAATAATCAATTGCTACCAATATAAAATGATAACCATTTGATGCCTTTGGTTCAATGGGACCAATGAGATCTGGTCGCCAAACTGTGAAAGGCCATGATGAAGATAATACGTTTAATGCAGAAGCAGGTGAATTAATTTCATTAGCATATATCTGGCATTTATAGCATTTACGAACAAAGTTTATAAACTCTAACTCCATTTTCATCCAATAATATCCCAGTCAGAGGATTATTCTTGCCAATGCATGACCATTTAAGTGAGTACCACAAAATCCTTCATGTACCTCTTCTATTAATCTCTAGGCCTCTCTTTCATTAACACACCTAATTAAGGTAGTATCATAATTGCTTTTGTATAATACATTTCCTGTTAAAAAGAAATTACTTGCTAAATGATGTATTGTCCTTTTATCATTCTCATTTATACCTTCAGGATATTTTCTATCTTTGATAGATTGCATGATATCATGGTACCATAGCTTCCTATTAATCTCTTTCTTGACATGAGCATAATAAGCTTGAGTCCTTTTAATTGCAATCTTAATGGGTAGCATTTTCCCATAATCATCTAACTAGAACATAGCTGCTAGTGTTGCTAAAGCATCTACAATCTGATTCTCTATTCGAGAAATATGTTCAAATTTAATTAGTCAAATTTCTTTGCAAGTTCATGAATATATCCTTGATATGGCATTAGTTTAGTGTCTCTAGTTTCCCATATTCCATTCAACTAGTTTATTACCAAAGCAGAATCTCCATAAACTTCCAAGCGTTTAACCTTCATTTCTACCACTATTTGTAACCCTGTGACATAGGCTTCATAATTTGCCATATTATTGGTATATTTGAAACGTAATTTTACCGTTATTAGAAAATGATTCCCCTCAGGAGCTATCAATATTACCCTAATTCCATGACCTAATGCATTAGAAGCACCATCAAACTTCATAATCCAATTCCTTGAATCTTCATACACTTTTTGCAAAACCATTAAGTTTTCATTTGGGAATTCTAAATCAGCCTCCTGAGTCCCCTTAATACTTTGTGCTGCTAAAAAGTTTAAAATGATTCCTCCTTTAATAGCTTTTTAAGTAATATATTTGATCTCATACTCATAAAGTAATACCTGCCACTGAGCAATTCTTCTAGTAAGCACTGGTTTTTCAAAGATATATTTGACGGCGTCCATTCGAGAAACTAGATAAGTAGTGTGAGACAACATATAATGTCTCAAACACCTCACAATCTATGTTAAATCTGCATATG
>CANXYI010610209.1:0-12025 GCA_948208565.1 Hura crepitans
TTTGCCTCTTTCCAAATGAATCATCAGTAGTGTAGTAATATAATGTTGTGTTAAAAAAAATGGAATATCTAATATTCGCTTCAAGTGAAAAGAGAAAATACATACTGAGATTAAACTTAATAGAACGTGCAAGCAACCAACGACAGCTTGTCATGCTCTACTCCGCTTTTTGCCAATTTTATTTTTTAAGCAATAAAGCATATACACTTAATTTAGAGTTTTTATACATTTAAATATCCTAAATGTATTAATTTTAAATTGTTAAAATAAATTGAAAATTCTTTTTCTTTATTCAACGGTCACATTTGGCATATTCAATAGACGGAATTACCATCCTTTAATTTGATATGTTACATGAAGAAAAAAAATTTTATCCCCTCAAATAATAATAGTAAGAACAATAATAACTGCAATTTAGCTTTAAGTAGTAGTCCTACTTCATTGGTTAGTTCAATATAAAATCGAATCGATTAAATCAAAATTATAAAATATTAAAATTTGAAACAAAGTTTTTTATAGAATAAATTGAATAAATAGATTTATTTTCTATTAGTTTAAGTCGATTTAACTAAATTTATATATTTTATTTTTACATAAAAATGTATTAAAATTAAAAATTAAAATAATTAGCATTTTAAAAAGTCATGTCATTTTAGTTTTTTTAATTTTTATCTTCTAATAATCGAATTGAATCAATCAAATTGATTTTTTTTTAAAATTAAATAAATCAAACTTAATAGAACAAATATTTCATAGTTCAACTCCTAAGAACTATATTGGGGGTGAAAGTAGCACGGACTATGCTGGAGACCATAAGGTCGCAATTTGTTGATGTAGCCTGTGGACTCTAAAGTCGGGCTATATAGATTTGATGCCATCACTTTAAAAATAAAAAAAATAACAACCACATTTTATTTAAATATACATTTTGAGTTCTTGAATTTTTAATTTGTCTTTTTCAAGATCCATTGGAAACTCCTATATATCTATTATTATGTTTCCAGATTCCATTTCTTATGCGGTGAGTTTCTTGAAATCAATAAAATTAAAAAAAAAAAACCTAAATAATTGAAGCAAAATAAATTATTTCATGCAAAAACCCCCCATTAATATGATATCCTAGTTGACTTCACTGTAATACCTCTCAGCAAATCCTTTTCAGTGCTCTTAATTAATTACTTTGAGAATGAGGACCTATAATTCCTCCATTCTGACATTGATGTAGCTTGATTCCCATTCTCACTTCTCATTTTCAAGTTATAGAATAAGACAAAGATTCACTAATAAAATAATTTTTTTTTTCTTTTGATAAAAAGAAGAGAGTGTATAATTTAAATTCAAAATCTTTTAATATATTGAAATCAATTTTCACCGTTAAATGTTCTCTTGAGACATTAATAATATAACACCACTCAAAAAATGAAAGTTCTGACTTGGGTAGTGGGAATCCAATTCAAAGCCTTATAGCTCTGATGCAAAATTAGCATCGTTAAGCTAATAATACAGAATATATTCTTAAGATAATGTAATTATGAGTTTGAATTGGGAGCTTTGTAGAAAAACTTAAACAACTTCAATCCATTACTGCAACTGTAGCACTACAAAACTATTACTGTAATACAGACCAAAAAAGAAAATAGAATACTACAACTGTGATACCTGAAATGGAAGCAGTAGTTAGTAAAATAGGATACGATAAGAAAAGGAAAACCAATGGCTTCCAACTAGTAATGGAACTCCTTACTGTTCCTTTTATACTATTCTGGATGACATCTATGGGCTGAATTTTGTTTTGTGCTTCAAATCTTTTAATATTAGTTTCTGACGGTCCATATTGCAAGTCACTGTTTGGAATCAATTCTCTCAAAATAATAATAATAAAAAGGAACTACTTCCCTTCTCCAACATCATCTATATAAAGCACCCCCCCTCCTCCTACCTCTACATTCAAGCCACAGCTTTATTCTCCTCTAAACTAAACCTCAAAAACCAGACTCAAATCCACAAATATGTCAGCAATGGAATACCATTTCCCCGTTCTTCGAAGACGATGGTCTATGGGATCAAGAATGTTTAGTTTTGATAGATCAGCTGAATTTTCAGACACAAAGCAATCTCGGGTTGTGGAAATAACATCTGCAGACCAATGGAAAGCCTACTTTGATGCCTCCAAAGGAAATAACAAACTGGTAACTAACTTTGATTAGTAGCATTTGCTCATCCATTGATTATAGATTGTAGTAATCTAATGGTTTTTATCTCTTCTGGTGTTGAAGCTGGTGATTCAGTTCACGGCTACATGGTGCGGACCTTGTCGATTCATCGATCCTGCTGTTAAAGAGTTTTCTGCTAAATATACAGATGTTGATTTTATCAAGATGGATGTCGATAAGTTCATGGTAAATATCAACTACTTACATGAATTCTGTCTTTTCCCTTGTTCGCCTCCAAGAACTGTAAAATAATAGAAATTTGTGTGATTAACAACAGCTGGTGGCGGATCGATTTGGGGCAAACTCATTACCAGCATTTGTACTGATGAAGAAAGGAAAAGAAGTTGACAGGATAACAGGAGTGAAAAAACTTGAACTGCAGAACAAGATTGAGCAACACAGGATATGATGGATGATAATATTGCTGTGAGATATATGGTTGGAACGTGCTTTAAGTCGAACCAATGGAGAATAACAATCAGCAGCAGAAAAATAAGACTAAAAGATGATGAAAGTGACCCTTTTTTTGAGGCAGAATTATTCTGCTTTTTGGTTTTGTTACATAATATAATGCTATTCGCTTTATCTGAGAAAGTTTATGTTCGCTCTATCAGTTAATAAAAGTCAAATCAGAAGACATTTGACACACGCAGTGGTTCTTTGCTTCCTGTGAAGAATATGTACGAAAGTGGGTTCTAAGAAATCTCTTCATAAATTCAAGAAATTTAATGTACGACTTAAAAGAATAGAATCTACAGAGCATGCGTAGGTTCATTCACGTGTATTGGCCTGAGTCATACAAATGGATCCCACTTTCCTAATGAAGTCTTCTGTATAAAACCATAATAGTTGGACAAATCAAACATGGTAGGACTCTTAATTGTCAGCAACCAAGATCCCAGGCCACAGATGAACCCCTGACCCTTATGGTATGGACACTGATGCAGATCAGCCTTCTAATCAGAGGAGAAAGAAAGCGAAAGAGGATCATCTTGGGGCAACATAACCATACCTGGACAGGATCTATTGATTATTAACTAGACTGCTATATCTAGAAGTGATTTTCATGCATGCTGCATATACAAACAAACTGTGCACTTGCTCTTGTCTAACTCAATGACAAACTGAACAAATTCCAATCAACTATGAACAATTCTGAGGAAACAAGTTTCAATGGCATATATTCCTCACACTACTGAAAGAGGAACTGGATCTATGACATAATTGTGAAGAGCATCAAATTCTCAAGTTCGAGATGAAACCAGTCAATGCATTAATGTCAACATTTCCAAATTACATAATACAGAAGGGAAATCTTTCTTTCCCCTCGGCATAAAGCAAAACAGACCCAAACTAGATATCTAGTATACAAATCTAAATTAGGAGTCATCTTGTGGCAGCAACGAAAAATACCATAGATGATATAGTTTTTCCCCTTGCCACATAACTAACAATAGTGCTTAAAATGCTTCTGACTTTCGTCCTACTATCCACAAACTTGCTCTAGGAAAGACAACGTTCTGTATTTACATTCAAATAACTTACATATAATTAATGTCGATGGTGATTAGGAAACTCAGTCTCGAGCAACACTTTTCAGTTATTGGCTCCACCCAGCACTCTCTTAAGATCAGACTTCTGTTCTGCTGTGAGTCTTGATGGAAATGTGACATCAAATTTGATTCGAAGTTTGCCTTTCTTATGAGGTTCTTTCGAGATGGGCATTCCTTCATTTGAGATTACAATCTCATGGCCGGGTTTGATGATATCCGTCACCGGGATAGTAAGATACCTTCCATCCAAGGTCGTCAAATCTACAGTTTTCCCGGTGAGAGCCTCCAGCAAAGAAATTTTCTGATGGACAATGAGATCATTCCCATCCCTTTTGAAAACAGCATGGGGCTTCTCATCCACCACAAAAATAAGATCAGCAGGAACAACACCAGGTTCTTGATTGCCTTTCTCAGGGAAAGTGATTTTCGTGCCTCTTTTCCAGCCTGGTTTGATATCAATCTTCAAGATTTCCTCAATAGTTTTTGGCTTCCTGCATGAGAATCACTTGATCATCAATCAAATCAAACAAATGGCAGAATTCATATCTAAACATATAAATATTAGCTATTGCCAATCGAAGAAGTAAACAATTCACTAAAATTTAAATATTTCCAAATCACCCTTGAAGTAGGAAAATGAAAGGAAACGTGAACCCCATAAACTTTACACCTAACATGAAGATTAACAAACGCTCGATGAAGACTTTTGAGCATTGAAAATTCAGAAAAAAGACACAATCTTTCTCCAAAAGCAGCAAAGAGAAGGCAAAAAATTCAACTGACCCAAAATCATCCGGCACAGAACGTGAAATCCTCATCTTCCTTCTAGCTCCTTTATAAAGCTCCTCCAAACTACACAGCAACTTACTTTCAACCGCCGCCGCTTTTATGTTCCCTTGATTCCCCGTCTCCCCATTCCGGTAAAACCTACTCTTTCCACCTCCGCCGTCGCCAGATCCAGCGAAAAACTCGTTGAATATATCCTCAGCATCCCGCGGATTGAACCGGAATGACGTGGCGTTCGCCGTCGGTGGCTTGACGTCATCACCGGGCCCACCAGTTTCAAAAGACTTAAGCCCCTCCTCTCCGTAAAGATCATAGATCTGACGCTTCTGCGGGTCGCTGAGAATGTCATAAGCTTCAGAAATTTGCTTGAACTTAGCTTCGGCTTCTTTCTTGTTATCCGGATTCTTATCGGGATGCCACTTCATTGCGAGCCTTTTGTAGGCTTTTTTCAGGTCATCGTCCGTGGCTTTCCGATGAACTTTCAGTACATTATAATAATCAACACCCATTGCTTCTTTTTCTTTTTTCCGTTCAATACGATTGAATTGGGTGAAAAGGCAAAATGGGTTCTTTTTAAAACGATGAAAAGTTGTCGGCTTTAATAAAATTCTTTGAACTTGGGGTGGTGAAAAGGACGGTGGCGAACAAAGAAACCGGCGAGTCGGCCGGTTGTAGAGCAACAAGAAAAAGAAAGGTGCGAGAGTAGCAGTGTTGATAACGCGTTGATGAGCGATATCTCAAGCGGGGGTAATGCTGGGGTAACAGCTGTTGTACCGGGAACGAAAGGTGACTGACAAATAAAATAATGAGAATTAAAGGAAAGGACAAATCAGAGAATGGTAATTATAACATTGGATCTCTAAACTGTAAAACAATCAAATTTAATAATTCAGTAATTTCCTATTTGGAAAAGAAAATAATTAATTAATTCCACTAATTATAGTTGGACACAACAACAATAAAAATGCCTTCCCGTCTTATTGGAAGAATTTTCTCCTACATAACATTATGATTAGAGGTTTAGAACCTCTGAACAATTAGACATTTTTCAAGAGCCTTAGTTTTTGAATAGCATAATTTAAAGTTCATTGAATGGAAAAATGTTCTTATGTTATGGTCGTAGGGTTTGATATATCAAAAGCTCGAAAAAAAAGAAGTTTTTTTTTTTGAAATATCTAATAAATAACTTTAAGATATTAATTTCCTTTTCATTAGCAGATAAATTATGGAGAAAGTAAAAAAAAAAATATTGCATCTCAACTTTTTTATATTTATTTTCATTGATCTTTTGATAAAAATATTGATGTTTGTATTTTAATTTTTTTAAACGGAAGTGAATACGAATTTAGGTCTAAAAATATCCTACCATGTATTATAAAAAATGATAAAAATGGATGAATTTTCTAACTGTGAGTATTTTTTTAGCAAAAAAAAAAAAAAACTAAAGTAAGTTAGCTATATTTCAATAAGTTTCAATTATTATCTTTTTTTTTCAAGTTTACCTAATAAATTAGGATTAAAGTTAAACATTGTCATTATATTTTACAAAAAGGACGGAAAATGCCACAAAACTATTTATTTTTAAAATTTTATCATAATATTTTCAAAATGGATAAAAATACCCTTGAACAATATAATGTGACTAATCGTTAATTGCTATATGTAATGCATTTTAAGAGTAAAATTTATCAATTTCAATATATTTAAGAATAAAAGTGATTATTTTGAAAAGTATATGTGCATTTTCTAACTATTTTCAATATATAATGGTAAAATTAAAATAAAAAAAATTTAATGGCATTTTTCTATCTATTTCATAAAATACGATGACGAATTTTGACGCTTAACCCGATAAATTATGATTATAAAATCATAAATTTGGAAGATGCAAATATTAATTAAATCACTTATCATTGAAATTACATACATGGTTTGGTCCTAAAATAATATTTAAAACTGAATATCTAATAAAATTATTTTTAATATATTATGAGTTTAAAGCCTCATTCTCTGTTTATATCCGTAAAAAAAAAATAAATATCTACATATCTTATGTGGAAAATTTTTTTTAACGTTTAATTGCAATAAAATTTTATTGAACAAAAATTAAAAAACCACAAAACTGAAAAAGCTGGTGGTTAGTAGGTAGTTATATTGTGACAGAGAAAAGAAAGGAAGAAAAGATTCCATGAATTTGAGGGGGTTGTGTCTGTTTTATTGGGAAGTTAAAAAGAAAGGTAATGAGTATTAACTAGAAAAAGGTAACTAACCCATAATTTAAAGGATAATAAAGCTGTTAGGTGGCACCATGTGACAGGCTTGTTGTGTTATCAATAAAATACGAGAACGTGCAGTTAAGTCAGGGGTGGACTTGCTGACAGACAGGCGTATCTTGTTTTTCAAGAATTCTCTGTTCGCTAATGTTATGGCGCAATCTGATTGGGCGTCACTTTCAATCTCTTCCATTAAACGCCGTCGTTTTTTGCGTTGATTATATATATAATCGCCCCAATCTTTACTCCTTTGTTCATTATTTATACATAAATTATGAATAAATGACACTCAATTAAGATTCTTAATTAGGGGATTTGGCATGATTGATGACGTGTCGTCTGTCTATTTTGAAATTTTCTCAGCTTTTGCCTTTAATTAAGCTGTAGACAATTAAGATTTTTTTTCCCCGAAAAGAGATTAATTTAAGGTTAATCCTAAAATCCAGGCAAGCAATGGACGGTGCTGAAGTGTGAAAAGAGAAAGATGATTTTTTTTTTAAAAAAAATAGATTTTATATTTAAAAAAAAACGAAGAGTGAATAACTTGATTTTTATTTCCAATTAAATAAAAGTGTAAGTAACATGCAGTACACGTATTCACTCACCAAATTTATTTGACCTAATTAAGCAGAAAGCAGAAACCAAACACTCACTCACAATTTCTTACCTACATTTTCTTAGGCAAAGGACATGATTTTCGTGACATCTTAACCCTTAATAATTTAAAAAATTATTATCCTATTCATTTTTATATTAGTTTTATAGGAAATAATTTTTTTTGAACTTAATTCCTAATAAACCTATTAATTGAAAGTTGCTATATATAGAAAAAAATAATTTTTTTACATGAAAACCGATCCATGAAAAAAAAAAAAAAATCTCTTACATTAAGAGGGGGGAAAAAGCTCAAAACTATACTACCCAATTAAAATAGAAGAAATTACATATTATATACAAGATCTCATTTTTTAAAAATCTATCAAAAAAATTTTATATTTTAAATTTACACCTTTTTATTTTTAATTTAAAAAATATATTAATTTCTTATCCTTCATATTGGAATAAGCTATGATATCATATTATACTGTTTTTCAGTATCTACTGCACAATAATATAACAATGTATAATAATTTTTTATACTATATTATATCAATTTTTAGAATTTTCTATAAAATGATATAACAATTTGTTATACTCTATTATATATTTTTTTTATTTTTTGTAGAAATATATAATAGTCTGTTATATTATATTATACCAATTTTTAAAATCTTTTACAAAAAAAGGTATAACACAGTATAATAGATTGTTATATCTTGATATAACATAATAGTATAACAGCTTATTATACCATATTATATCAATTTCATATTTCTATACATCAGTCTTGATATTTAAACAAACACTTTATATACGTTAATTTAATATGATTTTTCTACTACAATAAAGTATTAAATCCAATTTAACTCACATGAAAATTAAAAAAAATACCGAATCACCTATTTTTCAACTAATTAACACTATGTTGCAAATGAATTTTCTTGGGTATACTAAAGTTTATAATATAGATTTTAATTTTTTTCAATTGCAATTTAATGAAAGATATTTAATTAATTGTGTTTTAAAAACTTAGATCAAAATATAAACAAATAATTTGTTAATGGATGGTTATAAAAAAATATGGCAAAAGAATAAAATAAAGAAAAAAAAATTGAAATAAAATAAAAGTAAGGTTTTTAAATGAGAAGTGATGGGAAGGAAGTGTAAAAGAAGTGAAGGGAATGACTGGTGATTAATCTGATGTATTTTTTATAATAAAATAAATTTTAATATATTATTAAAATTTAATTCTTTAATTGATTTATTTATATTTATATATAAGTCCCGGATCAATTTGGTACGGAAATTAACTGAAGCAACCATTTCGCGATAATGCGAACAATTGGCCTTTATGTTAAACCAATTTGCCTGTGAAAATGATTTATTATAATTTTACAATTATATTTAAATGAATGAATTATTTAAAATCTTAATTCAAATAAGCTATAACTTTAATTTTATATTTAAATAGGAAGGTATTAATAATTTAACTATTTTTTATGATTTTAAATTATGAAATAGGATGCCCTTAAACATTTCCTGCCATGCATTAATCGATCGAGGAAAAAAAAATCAAACTAGCATGCTTTTAGCTACTTGAGTCTTGACTGAGTGCAGAGACATGTTCCAATCAAAGCAAATTCATGCCCCACATTGCCTAATCATCAAGACTTCATATTTTCATTTCTTCACTGTGCCTCTCGAGTGTTCCAAGGAATCGTTAATGCCAACTCATCCACGTGGAACCCTCTCGTTAGAGCCTGTGCACAGAGCTACAGTAAAGAACACGCCTTTTTGCTGTACAAAAGAATGCTTAAGCATTGGGCTCTCTTGCCTGATAGTTTTACTTCTCCCTTTTTTTAAAGGATTGCGCCTACTTGTTTGCCTTGAATGAAGGGGAATAGGCTCATGCGTATGTGCTGAAACTTGGGTTTGAATCCGATGTTTATACAAATGACAGTTTGATTCATTTCTATGCTTCTTGCGGTTGTTTGGTCTCAGCGCAAAATGTGTTTGAGAAAATGCCGGAGAGGAGTTTGGTTTCGTGGAATACTATGATTAAAGCGCTTGCTCAGTTTGGTGAGTTTGAATATGCTTTGAAACTGTTTGTTCAGTTAGAGAATTTGTTTGAGCCTGATAGGTACACGATGAAAATGCTTGTGCTGATTTGTGTGCTTCGTCTTCGGGGATTTGGGCTCATGCGTATCTATTGAGAAAGTTTGATATTGATGCGTCTGTGGATGTTTTAGTTAACAGGTGTTTGGTGGATATCTATTGCAAATGTGGGGTCATTAGATTTTTTTTCCCTTTGGTTCAAAGTCGGTTGTTAGATGTGGCTTTCAAAGGATGCATAAGCGTGATTTAACTTCACAGAACTAATTCTAAGATTTTTTGGATATGCAGCATTGGGACAATTTTTTTTATACCATTTGCTATCGTAATATTACTGGTATAATTATATCAAATTTGAATGTAAACTCATAAAAAAAATATTTAAAAATACTTTATAATTGTATATTAAGGAAGTACGGCATCTCATCCTTACAATAGCATTAGAATGTTTTGACCATACGATGAGAACCGAAAAGTTTTTGCCTAGTTCAGTTACCTTTGTTGTTGTTGTTTAAGTGCTTGTAGTTACAGTTGCATGGTTGTTGAAGGTAGAAAGTATTTCGAGATGATGATTGCTGAATATAAGATTGAACCTCCCCGGGGCACTATGGTTGCCTAGTTGATATTTTGGCTTGTGCTGGTTTGATTGACGAAGCATTAGATATAGTGTCAAGCATGCCCATGAAACCTGATGGTGATGTACGGAGGAGTCTTCTCGATTCTTCTTGCATGAAAAATGCAAGTGATGAGCTAAGCAAAGAAATGTTCAGGCAGGTCCTTACTCTTGTCCAGAGTTCATGCATCGGCTACTAGATAGAATGCTCTTGGCATGATTTAAAAATTGATGATTAATAGAGGTGTAACAAAAGAACCTGGGTGTAGTTTGAGAGAGAGATGATTTTACCAACGAATTTTTTACTGGGGATGCATCTCATCCTGGATCTAAAGAAATCTATCAGTTCCTGGACGTGATTGAAATAGAGTAGAGTCAATGGGTATAAGCTGGACTCTTCACAAGCACCAGTGGTTGATGAGCTGAATGATGGTAAACAACAAACTCTTAAATGCACAGCGAGTGGCTTGCAATTGCTTTGGGGCCCTGGACTCTTGAGCTTGAAATTAGGAATGCTAATACGAATTTTCAAGCATCTTAAGGTGACTCAATTAATCTCTGGAATCTTCAATGAGCAAATTATCATGAAAGACCACATTTCATTGCATCATTTTCAAGACACTCAATGCACATGGATCACTAGTGATCACTGTCGTAAATTCATATAAGCTCACGTACATTCAGGAATGCCAATATGGTAGTCCGCAGCTTCAAAATCCGAACGGTAGCACCATTAAACTTTACTGCGAAGTGCATAGTTTCTACTAATGTAACTGACGACGTGATTGCTATTCTTGAAATCCATTCCGAGTTGAAGTTCTGTCAAATAGTCTTGCCAAGTGATAGTGAAAGGCCTGCGTATGGTTGCTCTTGTATTTGATATTGTTCACAAGGAAACGGCCAGGTTAAACGTGGATTGCAACTAAAATAAACTACGAGAAATTTGATAAGAAGCAATTCCGGAGAATCTATAGCTTCGAATCAAATATTGCCTTCTGCATCTGGGTTTGTAGGTGGCATGAACGAAGCAGAGGAAGAGAGTAGAAACTATGACTTCACGTGTTGGGCATTTAACAAAGTTAAATGTTTACTAAAAGAGTTGCAGAAATGACCAATAAAGACATATTTTCATATCCTTACTGTCCACAAAAATCAGATCAGCCACTGAATGAATTGATCACAAATTATATAATAACCAAAATCTCTAGAACATCATATCCTATTCAACTTCATCGTGCGCACATTGATAAGAATTACAAGCATACTGAATTTTTTTTCCGGTTTTGAGAGGATGCGTGGCAAAAAGGGGCCATTAGCCTCATTATACTAACTAAAAAAATTGTTGAAATTGTTGACCTCCTCTTACGCTTTATAAAACAAAATGATGCACACCCAATTCATAACGCTCTTGAGAATTTGAATAACATAATCCTAAGGCAATAGTTTTCCTTTTTTCCTTTTTTTTTCATGGTATGCAGCAAAAATCTGTGTAATATATAGATTTCTTATTCAAATGACTAGACCTCAATACAGGAACCATAAATGTTGACAGCAAGTTCATTTGCATTGTTCAAACGACATATCAATAATCAGCCTGTCACGATACCTGCTAGGACTTCACTCTTACCCCGTGCATAGATTGTATAAACTAGACGGATTGCATCGAGCCATCCATCTAGGGATTCCCAAGAGTCAGCAACCTGAAGGAATATTGGAAGCCATCATTAAATCATAAGCTTATGATATGAAAAACAGTGCTCTTCAGAATTTTCGCACAATAAAAGACACAAATTACAACAATCATTTAGCGAAGCAGAATAACAAAGTACAATATGTCAAAATAACAGTAAAAAAAAACATACTACTTTTTTTTTT
>CANXYI010610301.1:0-12477 GCA_948208565.1 Hura crepitans
ATCCTAACAATTAATGATAATTTTAGATTATTGATTTTGTAGAGAAAATATGTAAAAGAAACAAAACTTTCTTTAAAAAAAATTAAGTTTAAGTTAATAGTATCAAATGGGCAATTTTGGGACATTTTTAAAATAAAAAAATGCTAAAAGAATATATTTAAAAAGTTAAAGGGGGCATTTTTGAAATTGAAAATAAAAAAGTGATAAATGGTGTAATTTTCTCAAAAAATTATTTGATGCTAATTTTTTTCTCTAAAATTCTTTTCAAATGTATTTTTAGTTTAAAATAAATAAATTTATCAAATTCAGAACTATCGTTATTGTTATTCTTCTTAATATTATTATTACTTTTTTGCCATTTTTTTAATTATTCTTTTAAGAATATTGCAGATAAGATTATATTATTAACAAAACTTTGTAAAATTTTTGCTTAGTAGATTAAAATTTTTTAAAGAGTTGTTAACAAGGTAATTATAATTTGTATCGCATTGATAAAAAAAAGCTTTTTATCTTAGCTTTGATGGCCATAATCAGGCAATTGATTTAGAGGGTATTTGAAATAGTTGATAATGATTTTGTACTAAATAGTTGTTTTGGTAAAATTTTTAAATGAGCTGCTGATAGTAAATTCTGTTCTTAAACAGTAAGGGTATGCAAAATCTGAACCGACATGAATATTTGGTTTTTAGGGTTGTTCGAGTTAAAATTTTGGATATTTCAGGCCGAGTCAAGTTTTTTTTGAAGAAAATCGAAATAACTTGACCCGAATTTTAATTTTAATTATTATTTTTTTAATTTTAAGGATTAAAAGTTAATTTATATATGAAAAATAGAGAGATGAATGTTAATATATTAGTCTCTATATTTTTTATTTTTAAAAAAATGTCTAATAATCAAATCTCTAATTTTTACCTTTCTACAATTTTTTTAATTTTTTATTTTTCTTAACTTAATTATTTAAATATATTTAATTAGTTTAATAAAATCATAAATATAATTTCTTGAATTATTAATTTATTAGCCATTTGAAATATAAATATTCTTTTTCCTTTTAACGAGAAAAATGAAAAATATAATATAGATAATATATTTAGTAGTTTTCAAATGAGGGAGTAAGTTTTTATTTTTAATCGTCATATATAATTTTATTTGTTCAAAAATTGGTTGGTTATTTTTATTTTTTGAAAAATTTGTGTTGTAATTATTTGAAATTTGTTAAATAATTATTTTGTGCTAAAATATTGAGTGGTGATGATAAAATGTAATTTTTTTAAGTAGTTGTAAAATGTAATTTTTTTAAGTAGTTCAGATTGGGTCCTAAATTTTTTCAGGTTATTCTAATCGAGACCTGAATTATAAGGGTATTTCGGGTTCGAGTCATTTCGAGCCGGATTTTGACCTAAACTGACCCATGCTCACTCTTATTAATTAGTTGCTGATAGTGAATTTTATTCTTAATTAGCTGTTTTTTTGAAAGTTTCGTTTTGTAGCTTTTTCTAATCAGCTGATAGCGATTATGCTTTATTTTTTATTTGAACTACAAATCCATTTTATTAATTACAAATTATATGTGTTTTCAAATTATTTTTTAAATTAATAAATATTATATATTAAAATCTTATAAATAATAATTAAAAAACCTAAAATGTTGAATTGTTTACATAATAAAAATAGATTTTTATGCATATAAAATCATATTTTAAGTTAATTCTTATTTATATTAGATAAAATATTAAAAAAATAAAAATACTTAGCAAATTAGATAACATATTAAAAATAAAAAATAAAAATACTCAGAGAAATAATACCCTTAATAGTAATTTAACTTGTAAACAATCACTGTTGATAAATTTTTATCAAATATTTATAAATTTTCCGCTATCAGCTATAAACAACTATTATCAACTATCAAGTGTTTTAAATCACTAAATTAAACGGATGCTTAGAATTTTTCATATCAATTTTTTTATATTTATAATATTATTTTAATAAATATTTGAAAATTCATTACTTTTCTTATTTAAATAATAATAATAATAATTAATTGCTTCAAATTCAATAGAATAAAATCCATCAAATAATAATAGTACGAGAATCATTAAAAAGATAACTAAAAATATTGTTTATTTGATCTAACGGCTATGATTGATACACATTTAATACGTGTGCGTACTAGATGAACACATAATAATATATTAACTTTTAAAAGTTATATTTTACTACATTGAATGATAAAAAAAAAAAAAAAAACTAAATATGCTAAATCCCGAATTCTTTGGTATTACACACTTGATGATGATTTATCGACTTAATTATTTATATGATTTAATTATGAAATTGAATATTGTCAATTAGGAATTAAGCTTATTCAACTAATTATAAATTACTAGATATTAAAAAAATGTCAATTGAATGAAAAATTGACAATAGGTATTTTATTATAATAACTATATTATAAAATCATTATTGTTCAGTACAGGGACTATTTTATAAAAATATATATATAATGGAGAAATGCATGATAATTTTTTTATAAAAAATAAATTTATTTTTATATATTTTAGACTTAATTTTTTTTAATTCAATTTTATAACAGTAGATAAATAGATAAGAATAATTAGATGAAGTACAATCATCTTTAAGATAAGAGTACGAATATTAAAAAGTTTACTTTAAAAGTCTTAAATTGTGAATAGTGGTATAATAGTCAACAAAATTGGATTCATTTTTTTAGTCATATAATTAGAGGGTGAGTATTTTTCGATCATAATAAAAAATAAATCGTAACGTTTGAATTTGATTTTTTGATTTTATTATTTCAATTTTTTTATTTAATTGATTAGTAATTTTTAACAATTTTGATTAACTAACTTGATTTGATTTTCTCAAATTCGATTTGATAAAGTGAAATATGTCAAAAGCACATCGTTTAAATTAAAATTTTATATTTTATGTATTTATTAAAATTTTGATTTAATTATATTAAAATTTAATTTTTATAGTTTAATTTAATTTTATAAAAATTTAATTTAATTTTAATATAAAATTTTAAAAATTCAATTTTAAATTATTTCGGTGGAATTTACGATCCCACACGAATAATAGTGTGCTTGGCAAAGCAAAGCCTAGACGTGTAAAACGTGAACTCTTCTTGCTCGCGCATAAGCCTAGACGTCTAAAACTTGAACTCTCTTGATCAGGCTTGCTGCTTTGTTTTGTTTTCTTCTTCTTCAAATAAATTAATAAATAAAACTTGAATACTCTTTCAAATAGATTTATAAAAAAAAAAAAAAAAAAGCAGGGATTGAATCATCACACTTATCTATAAGATGCCTTTTTTTTTTTTTTTATAAATATAGGTGTTCGTTGCACAGTACTACGTTTTACAGAGAGAAGAATTCAATGTGCTATATTAAATAAATAAATAAAAATAAAACAGAAATAAAATCTTGCAGAAGAAAGACTCTTTTGCCAGGCATTCGAGGAGCACTTGCAGTGGTGGTAATAATAATAATAATAATAAAATCTTCTTATTTTATTTTCACAGAATTTTGGTATATTCATATTTATTTATGAAAAAAATTATTTATGTTTAAAGTTTATTTTTAGAGTTAAAATATTTGTTTAAATATTAAAAATGGTAATTTAAACCTTTTTAATAGCTACTGTTTCTGTAAGATTTTTAAATTCGAGTAAAAAATTTATAATAATTATATAATTATAGAATTGCTTTTTCAATTCATAAAATTCCAAAATTCGTATCCAAGGCAATAAGTTGAGTTTGACTTTTTTTTAATTAAAAGGAAGAAAAGAGGGATTAAAAGATAAGGTTGGATATGTGTCACGTTGTGATAGGATATATCATTTTGTTTGTTTGTTCTTAATTACCTCCTGTCCTTAGAGATCAGTTTCAACTTTGAACGGAAAATGAAGAAAATAAATCAAATATAAACCGTAGTACTAAATAAAAAAAAATATTATTTAATTCAAGTTTAACGTACCTTTTTTTTTATGCGAATGTAATCAAGTTTTACTTTAATAGTTTAAATCTATAATCAAATATAAAAATTTAAATAATTTTTATGTAATATCGCCTTAGTTTATTATATTTACTTGGTAAGTTCATTAGATCTATTTCATATTCAGTGAATATAAAATTTCGATCTATATAATTTTTTCTGTACATATATCAAGCATACATCTTATTACATATCGTACTTCTACTGCCATAAACTCTATAAATACAAGCATTTATTGTATTTCTAAGTAAGTATTTTTTAATACTAGAGTTACCCTGCTAAAATTTCTTCATATACTACTTAAGCATCTTACTTGTCCCGAATTCGACCCGAGATTAATTTTTTTTTTACAGATACTTGTATCTCAAAACCGCTATACAATGACACTCGGTTCTATCCGATTGAAAATTATCAATTATGAAGTCGAAAAGCTTGAATTAGGTTGGAATATAAATTTCTTGTATTCAATTGGATTTGTACATAATTTAAATTAATCATTATTAAATGAATTAAATTATATGAGTATATTTTTATCTTTTTTTAATTTTCATTAAAAATAAAAATATATATAATTTATTCATAATTTATATTATATTAATTTTTGTGCACATGGTATGCACGCGATAAATTATTTAATATACAATTAGAGCTAAAATTAAATTAATAGGAGTAATAGTATCGATATTAAAAATATTTTAATATTATTAGATTTGCTTATGAATAAAAATAAATCTTGGTAATTCAATGCTTAAATGGTTAGAATTAAAAAGCGGTATTGACTATTTAAATCTAAAAATGAATAAAAAGAAAAAATTGAAAAAAGAGCATACAAAAAAATAGTTTTTATTTATTTATTATTTATGAATCAAACTTATTCATAAATAACATTTAGTCATTAAATGATAATAAGAGTGATTAAGATCATATGAGCATGAGAAATGCAAATTTTTGTTATTTGTACGGATAATGTAGCATCATATTGCAAGGAAATAAGAAGCATTCTCTTATTTTCATGATTATTAATTTAAATTGAGATGATAAATTTATTTATTTTTTTATAATTTTTAACCATAATATTATTTCTTTCATTTCATTTTAATTGATCATTTCAATTTAGTATATAACTTAAGAGTTGAAAAAAATGATTATAAAATATCAATTTTATAAAAGTGGACTAGCATTGACTAAGTTAATTTTTTTTTTAATTCCAAATACTATATTTAATTTTTTTATATAGTCATAGTTTAATTTATAACTCTATTAAAATACTATCATAAATAATTACTACTATACATGTAATTTTAACTAAAAATACATAAATAGTAAAAATGAGTATATAAATGTTGTGTTATATAATAAATATGAGTAAAAATGTAGACTTTTTTTATTAATATTCTTTTAAAATTTTAAAGAGACATTTAAAGTAAGACCGAATCAAAAATTAATATTAATCCCTTAAAATGGAACAAATAGAGTAATGTACACAAACAATATAACTCAAAAATAAATCTTTTTATTCTAAACCAATTGCTTCAACGTTATTTTCCTTATCGAATAATTTTTCTGTCCCTTTTTTTTTATAATTGAAAACGGTAGAAATCAATCCCTAATTAATTAAAAAATAATCAAATTCTCAACCACTGAGCTATCTTCACTTTTCTAAATAATCCAAATAAAATTGGATAAACCATCACATAATATAATCCAAATAAAATTGGATAAATCATCACATAATTTACCTTTTAAATTTCAATAAAATGGCTACTGTTTAACAAATAAAGTAAATCTGTCTAATTTAGAAAGAAATTTCAAAAATAAAATTTATTCAAGCATTTTAAATGAATAAATTTTGCACTTGTTAAGAGAAAAATTTTGCAATTTTTTACAAACTTAAATTCTCCTTCAAGAAAATGGAATTATTAAAAATATGCTAACAAATTCTATCAAAATATAATTAATAATTCCCAATCGAGCAGAACTTATGAGAGGCACAATGAACATCATTAGGTGCACGTGCCTACAAGAAAATGATTAGTCTCGGGTCAAATCCAGGATGAACACTCCGATGGTTAAGTTAGATTTTGTAAAAATTTTGACAGTAACTTTAGACACTTATATTGAAGTTCAGTATATGTCTCTATTTATAGTTCCTGTAGTGATAGAAGTACGTCCTATCATTAAGGAGATTGCTTACACGTGTACAGATGCAATCTTTTAGACCAAAACCTGATAAAATGGGCTCAATGAGCTCAGTAAGTGAGTTAGAAAAAATTGAGTCCTATCAATAATGACTCCTTAGGCAGTTGGTGTTTGCATCCATCTAATTTAAGAATAAAAAATCTATGGTTTTGAAAATCGGAAATTTTTAAATAAAAATTTTATAACTATTTAAAAAAAATATCTGTATTATATTATTTTAAAAATATTTATTGAAAAATCTATAAATAAGCACATAAATACATAACAATATCTCTAAATACAACTAAAAAAATATTAAACAATTATAATAGAATTAAAAAAAATATCCTTTTCAAATGATGCAACCCATAAAATAAAATTATCAAAAATGGTTTTGTATTTAATAAATTTTGGAACTTTTAAATTTAGAATTTCATAAGTTAAACTTTTTTTAAACAATTTAAATAAAATAGATTAATACTTTACATAATACTGAAAGAATTTTTGAACTTTTTTTTTTATCTATTTTATAATATTAATTCTATATTAAATATTATTACATTTATTTCATTAATTTTTAGTGATATTAGGATGAAAAAAAAATCTTATTTGAATACAATTTAAGAAGTAGATGCAGTATTAGATTTGCCAGTATGGCCACTCATATAGCCAAACCGATATTCAATTGAGAAAAGAGAAGACTATTGCATTATGAAATAATTAATTAGTAATATAATATTATCAATTATATAAATTAATATTGACTGAAATATGTGAATAAAATAAATTAATACTTAATTAGAACAAATTAATATTCACAAACTACAGAAAAAACACAACTAAATTAATTCAATAGATTAATAACATAAATTATTAATTTTATTAATATTTAGAATGTCATTTAGCAATAGTTGAATTGTTTTAATTTTATGCAATAAAATAGAACGTAATTATAAACTTAAGTTATATGATTTATGATAAAATTATAGGTAATATTATTTATAGATTATTTCATTTATATATATATAATAAAATTAATAAATACTTAAATATCAGTTCTTTCAATATAATTTGATTTATGAAAATTTTGATATATTTTTCGATTCGAATTTTGAAATAGATTCGGATCCATCACAAATTAAAATTAATTATATAATTTGATCTAATTTTAATAACAAAATTGACGGTACAATTTGGTTTTAAATATTTTTTTATATTTCAGTTTAATTTAAAAAAAAATTAAAACCCATATGCACTATTATTTTTGGTCCCTTTTGATATTGTTTATCAAAGTTTATTGATGTTACTCAATTTCAATTTTATGTATTGTTATAGCATGATTTTGATCAAGTGTTGATGATTTTTACTAGGATTCTATGAATTTTGGAGAATTATTTTGTTAAATTGACCAAAAATTCATTAAGTCATATATTTCATGTTTTTATAGGATAAAAATTTATGATTTCAAAGTGTAAGAACAAATTGAAGAAGATTTAAATAAAGGGAAGTCAAAAATCCAAATACTCTATTGAAGGAAAGATGTCACAGGCGTGACACATTCTCGGGTCACGCCCATGACACATACTTGGGTCACCCCGTGACCCCACGAAATCCCAATAACTTGAAAGAAATTTTGAGTGGCCTATGCCTTTTTAGAGGGGTCACGACTGTGACTCAAGAAAGGTCACGCCCACGACCTTGCTCGACCTGGACAGCAAAATTTAGCATTTATAGGTATAAAAGGATTTTTTTTTTCTCAATTTCAGGATGATGGGAAGCTGCCTATTACTCCCCACACAGAGAAACAAGAAGAAAAATGAATTTTTTTTAGCAATTTCAACATCAATTCATGGAAAACTTTTGAAAAAATCAAACTTTTGAGGCAGAATCTCAAGTTTTGAAGAGCATCTCTTCTTAGGGTTTGATTTAATTCAAAGTAGTATTATGACTTTTCCTTCTTCTTTTGAATTTCTGTGTAAAGTTATGGAGTACTTTTATTTTGTTAGAGAGACTTGAATCCCTAGATTTACGAATGGATATTTAATTTGATTTAATTGTTATTAGTGATTTAGTTCTATTTTATTACTTCATGTTAAATGCTTGGATATTATCAATTAATTATTAATGCTAAATTGTTGTTGAGAAACCTATTGGTTATTTATTTTGATTGGATAATTTTCATGATTTTATGAGTGATTAAATGGTTAGGTAGACATATTTTTATTGAAATGAGTGTATGAAGACTTAGGAACATGATTTATTTTCGAGAGAATAAATCTTTAAGAATTCAATTAAAGACAAATTAATTCATAATTTTTTGGAATAGAATTAGGATATTTTAATATTGCTTCCTGTAAATGGCAATTGAGCATATATTGAATTATTTAACTGAATTATTGGATAAAATCAAATCAGAATTTCATTGATAACTTAGGGAGAATAGTTATCCTTAATAATTTGCTTCATAAGGTAGAATCAATTGGTTAGTTTAGATAGTTAAATTCAAATCTAATTCTTTTAAAAAAAATTATTTGTTCTATTCTTTTATTACTTTATAAATTAAAATTTTTCCAAATAGTGCATTAAATTATAATTTAGTTAAATTAAATTTTGATATCAGTGGAACGATATTCGAATATTCAAAATATCTATTATATTACTTGACTGATATATTTATCAACATACAAGGCCCATATCATTTATCATGAAATATTTTCAAAATAAAAGAAACAACTTTTAAAAAGCATATGAAGTCGGTGTTATATTTTTTCCTTCTCTTTTCTCTAATTTTATTCTTATTTTTCATTATCTTTTCTTCTTTGTTTTTTTTTTTATAGTGAAAACAAGCAATTAGATGATAACAACTCTAGGAAACACAGTACTAGTTCGGTCAGCTAAAAGAAAATAAGAAATTAAAGGAGGAGTAAAAACATGCCAAATTACAAGCAAATCTTGTGTGAAGGCTAAATTAGCTAGCCTATCTGCAACCGAGTTTGCTTTGAGATAGATATGGGATATGTGAATTTCCCAATCTCTCTCTACTAAATTTTTTATTCGACGAACAATGTTCATATTAGCAATAGGAAAGGAACGCGCTTTACTAAGGGCATGAACCACAACAACGTTATCCACCCGAAGAGCAATTTTATGCCAACCACGATTCCAAGCAAACTAGAGACCATGAAGCACATCCCAAAGCTTAGCTTTATAAGCTGAATTCGAACCCAACTTGATAGAGAAACCTCCAAGCCAGTTTCCATAACCATCACGAAAAACATCCCCAGCAGTTGCTAGTGACATGTTACCCTCATGGTACCATCAGTATTGAGTACAATAAACTCCCCAGGACTTGGTTTCTAACCTACTAAAGCCTGCTCACGTTGCACATGACTATCATTGAGACCCTGCATCTCATCAACAGTTTTGACATAAACCACTAGGGCATTCTTAATGGTTGCAATCTTAGAATTGAAAGACAATTATTCATTGTTAAACAACTGAGCATTACGCCATTTCCAGATATACTATCCAACATGGCCAAAGATCATGGACCAATCAACACCCAACAAACTGGTAAATTTGTTGCAAAGATTATACAAGAACCAATCTTTGAACTGAAGAGTAAAGAAGGACACGACCTCATCATTATTCAGAAAATATTGCCAAATCACTTTGGCTTAAAGGCAATCCCATGTAAGATTAATTTCTCATGTTCATTACAATGAGGACAAAAGGAAGATAAGGAAAGATAGCAATGATGCCTCTCAGCATTGGTAAGTAAATGGTTATGACCAATAAGCTAGAGAAAAGTGTGAATCCATTGAGGGCCACTCCAGTTCCATACACATTTCTAATGATGCTCAGGAGGAGAATTGTCAAAGATTAATTAGAATTCTATAAGCAAAGGCAACGAAAAAGATACCTGACGACCTATGATGCCAATAAGGAAGGTCATCACCCAATTCAGCATTAGGAAAGCAGCAATCACAAATCAAATCCACAATATTATTGGGGAGATAGTATCTGAGCAATGAAACATTACAATCACCATTATCACCTAAAAAATCATTCACCCACTAAGATGAAATGGAAGGATGGATGTCTATTTGAACAAGGTTAGAAAGAGAGCAATCGCTTAGCCATAAATCATGCCAAAAAGAAACTCGAGACCCATTGCCCAAAGCCCATCCAATATTCTGCTGAAGAACCGGCCATATTTTACATATTTCTTTCTAAATCGGAGTGCAAGTATGGGCATTATGACTATCATAACCAAACATCATATTAAACCCATACTTCCCACATAACACTTGAGCCCAGAGAGAGTTTGGATTATTCAGAAACTGCCAAACTAGCTTTAAAACAAAGGCTTTATTAAACAAATGGATATTTTTGACCCCACGACCACTAGCTTCTTTGGGAAGACATACTTTATTCCAGTTAAGTAAGTGAACTTTACGCTTATCAACAGAATTGCCCCAAATGAAATCCCTATACAGTTTCTTAATACGATCACACACACTAATAAGAATGATGCAGGACTGCAAAGCATAATTTGGGATCGAAATCAAATAGGAATTTATTAAAGCCACCCGACTCGCCAAAGAAAGGGTAGTAGCCTTCTAAGAAGAGAGACGTTTTTGCATTCTGTCAATAATATAATTGTAATATTTTTTAGTGTTTCTCCTATAAAGGATAGGCACCCCTAGGTAATGACCCATATCAACAGCTATTTTGAAGCCAAAATCCTTTTGGAATTTTTGAGTAGAACTCCCGATCAATATTCGAAGAAACACAACTAAAAGTCTTGCTAAAGTTGACTTTTTGACTAGAGGAAGCACAGAACTAGCTAAGAACGTTATTGACCACCCTAATTTGATCTAGATACGCCTCACAAAAGAGGATTAAATCATCCGCAAAGAACAAATGAGAAAGGGCAGGTCCATTTTGTCCTAAAGAAATGGGTTTCCACAATCCCTCATCAACAACACGTTTAATACCATGGGCTAACCTTTCCATACACAAAATAAAGAGATAAGGTGAAAAAGGATCACCTTGACGAACTCCTCGAGAAGGAATAAAGCTGTCTGTGATTTTACCATTCCACAAAAGGCTAGTAGAACTGGATTGCCAAGTGCAAATGATAACTTGAATAAGCATGTCAGGAAACCCAACATCAACAAAAGTATCATAGATGAAATCCCAACGGAGATAGTCATAAGGTTTCTCAAGGTCCACCTTAATCATAACCCAACCAACACTCTTTTGTTTGCCTCTTATTGAGTGAAGAACCTCTTGCACAATAATGATATTATCAACAATCTATCTTTTTGGAACAAAACTAGACTGAGACTCACCAATCAAAACTGGAAGGCAAGGTTTAACACGGTTTGTAATAACCTTCATAAGAACTTTGAAAACCACAGGCAGCAGACTAATAGGCCGAAAATGGCTAATGTTTATGAGCTCTTCTTTCTTTGGAATGAGAGTGACTAGGGCTTTGCAAAGATCAAGTGGAATAGGAGCCCCACTCATTGAGTTAGAGACGTATTTCAATAATACAGGTTTGACAAGATCCCAATTTGATTGAAAGAAAATAGCATTAAAACCATCTACTTCCAGGGCTTTAAGAGGTTTCATACTAAATAAAGCTCTATGAACTTCCTCTTTAGAGACTTCTCGCATTAAATTAATAAATTCCTCCTCTGGAATTGGTGGAAAGTAGTTACAAACAGGATAGAGAGGAGTACTTTCAGAACCTACCATATATAAAGACTGATAAAATTGGATCACATGCTGTTCAAGAGTTATTGCATTTGAGCTCCACTCACCATTGTCTAATTGTAATCGCTCAACCTTTGTCTTCCTTTTTCTTACTTTAAATTTGGCATGAAAGAAAGATGAGTTCTTATCCCCTAGCAGGATCCAATCAATATGAGATTTTTGTTTCCAAAATATCTCCTTCTAGTGAACAACTGTTTCATATTCAAGTCTCAACTCATTTTCAAGATTGAAAAGAAAGTTGGAATGGCAATTAGAAAGATACCTCTTGATCCCCCCAATGCAAGCTAACAAAATCATCTTTCTTTTAAAGATATTCCCAAAAACTTCTTTGTTCCACACTGCAACTTTATAAGCAAAGCCAAAAAGAGCTGAGGTTATGTCCATATTATTGTCCCAATTTGCCTTGACAAAATCCTTAAAACTTAGATGCAAAAGCCAAGATGCCAAGAATTTAAAAGGAGCAGTTCCAACCGAGTTGTTACCCAAATTCAAAGAC
>CANXYI010610430.1:0-13061 GCA_948208565.1 Hura crepitans
ATTTATCATTTTATTTGCACATATATACACATTTAATTGAATTTGTTTTATTAATTTTTTTTGTCATAGTTGCCATCTTTAAAAAATTCCAACTCTATGATTTTTGGATTCCTAATAATTTTTAACAATTAAGATGTGCCACTTTTGGAATTTTCTGAGCACATTTTTGAATTTTTCCAATTAGCTCTAAGTAATTTACTGTCTATCATAGGCTGTAAATTTCAATTTTCTTATTCACTTTTAACCTTTGATATGACCTCAAATGCTTCTCAAATTTCACCACAATGCATCTTATAATTAATACAAAATTCTGGCTAATTTAACTCCATTTAGCCCAAGGACATTATTCACAACTCTAATGGCACTATCAACTAGGGTCCACTCCTGAACCTCATTTTTCTTGCATTTTCTCATCATTACTAGTCCACATGTCACTTTCTCATTACTCTCATATGTGCCTCTTCTCTTTTTAACCATGAATAGTTAATTTCCCATTTTGCCCTTCGATCATTTTTCTCTCTATAGATCACACCAATTGACTCTATATGATTCGTACATCCATTTTATTGCCCATCATTTCTTCAAATTCCAATTTTATCCTTACAAAAACTGGACTAGAAGCTGAGGTGTGACTATAAATGCTAATGATTATGAGGACTTGTGATGTCATATGGAGTAAGAAGAGATGTAATATTTACACATATGTGATGGCTTAGTTGAATGGCTTATATGCAATTATGTGTGTGTGTTCCATATAAGGCTTGAAATAGATAATATATTGGATGCGATTGAAGTAATTGATGATGAGCATGTAAAAATGATTGTGTAAAATAAGGAAATGCAAAAATATGCATATTTGTTGGTATGGTCGAATGGTCTAGCATGATGGCTTTATAGTGTTTGAGGCATATGAAGTGTAAAATATGACATTTTAAGAGCTTTTATGATGCATAAATGATATACACCTGAGATTTGTGATTTTATGCTTTTTGATGTCATTTTAGTCCAAACATATGTTATGCCATGTTGCCTTGTCATTTTCTTTATGATAATATCTTAGAATGAGCATATTTTTCATATCATGATAAAAAGACACATGTTATAAAAAGGAACATGAAAGAATAATTGCATAATGCATTTTATGAGCTTATGCTAAAGGATGGCTTTAATATTGCATTTATCATGATTGTAGCCAAATAGTTTATGGCATGTAGTTGTGTGTATGTTGCATACTATGTATGCTATGAATAATGTATGACCATATCAATGGGAATGATCATGTGAACATGTAATGACATGTGTAATATAATGGGAACATATATATATATATATATATATATATATATATATATATATGTATGTATGTATGTATATATATTATAAACTATTTGCATAAGAAAGATGATATAATGATATGAATGTCATATGGTAATTGAGAAATGCCATAATGCATGATGATATTATGATATGGCCGAATGGTATAATATGGTAATTGAAATGGATGGCATATGGTAGTTGGGAAACACCATAATGCACAATGAGCTTATGATATGGTTGAATGGCTTAATATGAAACAAATGGGAAAATCAGGCATTCATCGGATATTTCTGATGTAATAATGTGGATATAAGGCAAGAATGGCCTAAGGTGATTAAAAGAGTAAACTACTCATGATAATGTCTATTGTACATAAAAGATGGATATGTTGATGAATTAATAAATGTACTCATGTTGCATGAATGGTAATATAAAGGGATTAATAAATGGTGAAGAACATTTATTTTTCCTAAGGTAATATGTTGACAAAATTAAAGATAAAATTCACTCAATCTACTTTAAGATGGTAAAACTGAAAGTAAATTTGGTTAGTGGCCTATACAAGTAAATAACCTCATTGTATATGTTACCCGATCAACTATGTGTGGTAGCAGCTACTAGGGTACTTCTATACCTTGATACGTTTAGTCTATGGGTCCCCTAAATGTTTAAATGATGGACTTATATCTTTAATCTTTAGATCTAATTACCAACCTTTAGGTTAGATGCATTTGATCTTCGAATATATTTACTGTGTAACGACCAAAAAATCTTGACTTATGAATAGTACTTTCTTGTGATAAATAGTATTCCTAAGACTTGGGATGCAGTGAGACTATTGAGTGAAATTATTAGTCATAAAATAATTTTAGCCAAAGTTTGAAACCAATCGAAAGTTATTTGGCTGGTAAAAATTGCAAAGAAAGTTTTTAAGGCAGTGTCCTATGAATAGTGATAGTGATCAAGGCAAAGCGAAACTATAAAAATATATTTTTTTTTGCTCAAAATGAGTTGGGATCAATACAACCTGATACTTAAAAATTCTAATAAGCCTATTGGTTGCTAGAATTGGAATTTTTGGATATTAGGATGTATTTTCACAAAAATTGGGTATAATGAAAAGTTGTGTTCTTATTCAATGTTTTTATGATTTTTTAACACAAATTTTTAAAGGCTTTTGAGGTTTGAATCATATGATTTATAAGGTTTCTTTGGTGTTGAAAATAAGACTAATAAATGCAAAAAAAAAAAAAAAAGCTATAAAAGGGGTCAAATGTTGGTAAATTGAGGAATAGTGTCATCTTCCTCCAAAGACCAATAAAGGACACCCAAAAAGCAAAAACCACCATTTTTTCTTGTTTATTTCTCAATTTTAGCCTATTTTAGCATGTTCGAGCCTTAAATCTACAGCTTCATAGCCTCTAGACATCATTTTTACCTCGAGATTTGCAAAAAATAAAAGGAAAAGATTAGTTTTATTGCTCGATGAATAGTAACATGAATTTTTTTTTTGGGATAGATTTTATAAAGTTGAAAATTTTTCCTATGATCCTTGGGTCTTATAGGTCATGGCCATGTTTTCAATTTTTATTTTAATGCCCAGTTGATTTTATATGAATTTTTATATATCAAATCTATTATGGGTAGTTGAGAAAATTAACAAAACTCGGGATAATGGGAGGAATAATGTTTAAATTGTCCTCGTTGGTGCATTACAAATCATTCAGTATATGTAATAAAACTAAATTTTGCTTTTTTGCTTATGCCCTAATATATGTATGTATATATGTGTATGTTAGTATGTAGATGCTTATGTATGATGTAAATTGATATACATTTATGATGTATGATGTTAGTGTGGTATGTTTGAGCCACAAACATTGATGAATACATGTTTATGATACATATGGTATGATGGCTGAATGATGTCTATTTATGTGTACATATGTGAAATAGACATAATGCATAGAGTTGATTTAGTATGAATGGCAATTGATGTACATTATGATATGCACATGTTTAAGGCATATAATGATATTAAATGGTGTGATAAAGCATGAGTAAGATATTGTATTATGACTTTAAGGCATGTATATGCATGTGTGTTAAGCATATGCATTCTTTTGGTCATGTTATGATTAGTAATGATTGAATGTTTATGCATGGACATGAAATGTAAGGCATGTTGTAGGAATTAGTGCTTATGTGTGCTTGGGTGTTTGTTGCCCAAATAGCCTTATGGTTTTTTCATGTATTGAAAAGCTTTGTGCTAGGCATGTTAAGTATAATGAATAGAAATGTGATAAAATGTTGAGCATTTCATGAAGGTATAACCAAATGGTCATTTAATAATGTCCTAACGTTTTAAGAGTTTGAATGTAAATAATAAGCATTTTAGGTATGTTTTCTCGCATAAGTGTGATATGTATGTCTATTATATATGTGATATGCATATGATGAGAAAGTAGTCTTTCGATGCTTTAATGATACTTTTAAGACATATGATGCTCTTAAGCTGTAGTATGTAAAAGAGATGATACTACACGGATGAGCTTTAAGAAATATGTTTACTTTGTGCTTATAACTTGTGTGATGGTATGTTATGTTACAATCATAACTAATATGTTATAAAGAAAATGAGGTTTTTATGAATGTGTTTATGGCCACATGATGATGCATGGCCTTGGTATGTGGTTATTGAATGAAATGATGTGCTTGATCACATTAATAAAAGAAGTAACATAAATTTCCCTAGTTTAGTAATTATTTAGCTAAACCAATATGATTAAAAAGTTATGTTAATATATAGTAACAAGGAGGAACAAAAAAAAATAAACATGGTTAGTTGCCTGTACCAATAAATAACCTAGTTAGATAACTTGACCGATCAGCTAGGAGTCATAGCAACTACTAGAGTACTTTGGTGCCTTTATGCTTTTAGTTTACGAGTCCACTTTTAGTCTAACTCAAAAGCCTATATTTTTGGCCTTTTGACCCTACATTGGTAGATGAGCCTTTGAGTACATAGTGGTCATATTGGTTGCCTTATGTTGACCTTTAGGTCCTTTGTTTGACTTTCAGGTCTTACATTTGACCTTAGGGTCCTATGTTGATTCTCGGACCTTTGGATTTGTTACAAGCAAGGTTTATATGATTCTGAGGGCCTAAGTGGTCCATTTATACTCTGTTATCTAGAGAGTTTATGTTTCCTCATGTATGGGCTTAATAATCTAGAATTAAATAATTAAATGGATGACATGAGTTATAATGCATGTTTTTACGCTTGATGAATAATAAATGGATGAATGATTATATACTCATATTATGATGATACATTTATAAATAATGTACATTGATAAGCATACATTATTCTTTAGGCATGTTTATACAATGCTTGATGATGTATAAAAGTTATGTTATGTATACATAAGTTAATTTGATTACACCACTAAGCTATTGCTTAGCGCATTGTTTGCTTTTGCGAGGTATAGGTCAAAAGATAGTTTGAGCACAGAGTCTCGGATCACCAGAGTCTTAATAGAAGAAGGACTTCTTTTAGTGTATTTTGATGTATGCATTTATGATTTTGTTATGCATAGTTGTAAATCACTCATGTTGTATATATATTAAAGGAATGGGCCTAAATCTTGAATTGGTAATGCAATTAAACATTTTTGGATGACTGTAACTTTTATTAATATTTCTTCAAAGATGTTTTTCTTGTATGATATCTCTTCCTAATTAATTAGGTTAAGATTTGTGTTTATGTTTATTTGGAGCAATTAGAAGGATTATAGATAATAAAAAGTGTTTTATAAGATTATAAAAGTGTTTTTTTTATTAATGTAGGTTACTATTCAAATTTTGGGATAGTGCCTAGTACAACCGTTATGTTGCTAGAATTTCGGCACAATAATTCTAAAAAAATTGAATTATAACTTAGTTTTAAAAAGTTTTTATTAGCCTGCATTTTTATAAATAAGATGTTTTCATTAAGAATGTTTTAATATACTTCAAATGGGTTATTTTATGTTAAGTCTTGAATAGTATGTTTATGTAGATACTCCTTAGTTTTGTTAGGCAACCAGCTAGTGACTAAATTTGGTAAACGTTGTCACATTCAATGGTATCAGAGCTCCAATTTAAGTGTTCCTCAATGGTATATGAGTGCTTTAGCTATAAAGTTGTACATCACAAAATTATGAGACTAAGGCTTATAGAATTGTTCTCTTACATACAGATAAGATGAGTGATCAAGCACTGCACAATGGCAAAGAAGTTAAAGGTTAGACTTCCATGTCTGTGGGTTAAGATTTTGATAAGGTGGCATCAATTTTTAGAAGCGTGGCAATACAAGTATCATCAGCAGCTCAAGTGCCACTAGTTGTCCTTTAGGACATCCTATAGCTTTTGAGATAGGTTACAACTACCACTCCTCTACCACCACTAATCCTATAGTAGCCAAAGATTTTTTTAGCAATTTAGAAGACCTACTTAGAATCGGTCAAAAAGATGAGAGGAAAGGATTTCAAGGGTGAGGGAAAGATAGAGCTAGGTAATGCAGAGTACTAGCTGAACCATAGCAAAAAGATTGTGAGGTAGATGTAGTTTACTCTACTAGAGAAAGTAATATGTACCACTTCATTGCTATAAGAGGAATCTTTAAAGTGGTAGAATGACTTAACTGAGCACATGAGAGAGAAGGATCAGACTTGGGATTTCTTCCTAGTTGAGTTTCACAAGAAGTATATTATAGAAAATTATCTGGATGATAGAAGGTAGTAGTTCATTGACCTTAAGTAAGAACAAAAGTCTATAGGGAAGTATAAGAAAGACTTCATGATGCTCAACTGGTATGCCAAGGATACAATTTCCATCAAAGTTGAGAAGTGCAAGAGATTTGAGAAGGGGTTACATATGGCCATTAAATCACAAGTTGTCTTTATATAGATCATAGTCTTTTATGAGCTGGTTATTGTGAGCCGCTTTATAGATGGGGTGCAGATAGAGAAGAGAGAGTTTTATTAAAAGAAGAGATCTTTGGGATAGGGGCATTAAGTACAATACATCAGCAACAATCATGCAAGAGGGTCATAAGAAGTTAATATTAGGCTTTACAACAAATAAAGATGTAAGGTCAATCTCAAAAGACAACCCAAGGGAATCAGAACAAAGGTGATCAGTAGAAGTCACAAGCTACTAGTACCCCAATTTCTATTACAAAGAGTGGTTAGCTACCTTTATGTCAGACATGTTAAAAGAGACATAAAGTGTAATGTTAGAAGCCAAAGCTAGGTGTGTGCTTCATATGTAGGTCATTAGATCATTTTCATAGAGACTGTCCTAAGAGAGCTAATGCTAGATAGTGATCTGCACATGTTTTTACCATAAGTAAGAAGAGAGATTGAAATGATAGAGCAAAGGGAACATAAAGGGACATAGCAGAGTCTAGAGTTAAGTATAGAGATCCTACTCGACAGCATGCCATTAGAGCATGGGAGGATGATGATGAGCTAGACATCATTATTGGTATTATTTTTCTCTTCAACTCTCTTGCTTTGGCTTTGATAGATATGAGGTCTAAACACTCATATGTATGTATAACTTGAGCACAAGACCAGGGGTTAGAGTCAGAGCCTACAGACCCTAGAGATTATGGTTAGCAGTCCTATAGGTTAGCATGTCATAGTAAATAAAGTTTATAAAAAGTGTCCGTTGATGGTTCAAGGACACCAATTTTTTGCTAATCTCATTAAGCTACCATTTGACAAGTTTGATATGATAATGGGAATGGATTGGTTACCTAAGTATCAGGTAATAGTAGATTGCAAACAGAAGAGTTTAACTCATAAAGCTAAGGATAGGGTTGAGATTACAGTTATGGGTAAGAGCAAAGACTTTTTATCTAATGTGGTCTCGACTATTACAACAAGATAGATATTAAAGAAGGGCTTTTATGCTTATCTTGCATATATGTTTGACATAAGGAAAGAGAGTCTAGATGCAAGTGGTATACTAGTAGTATCAAACTATATGGATTTTTTCCTAAAGAGTTGCTCGGTTTGCCACCAGAACAAAAACTCGAGTTTAATATTGAGGTTCTACCTAGAATTGCTCTGGTATCAATAGCTCCATATCATATGGCTCTAGTATAGTTGAAAGAACTGAAGAAACAACTATAAGAGTTATTAGATAAGGGCTTTATTAAATCAAGTGTTTCACTAGAGGGAGCACTGATTTTGTTTGTTAAAGAGAATGATGGTTCTCTTTAGTTGTGTGTGGACTATGGACAACTGAACAAGGTGACTATCAAGAACAAGTATCCATTACCACATATTGATAACCTCTTTGATCAGCTTAAAGGGGCTAGAGTGTTCTCTACGATTGACTAAAGATTTAGATATTATCAGTTGAGGGTGAAGGAGTTTGATGTGGTGAAGACAACTTTTAGAATAAGAGATATCCACTACGAGTTTTTGGTAGTGTAATTAGGGCTTACTAATGCTCCTATAGCTTTTACGAATCTAATGAATATAGTCTTCAGACTGTATCTTGATTGGTTTGTGGTTGTCTTCATTGATGACATCTTAGTCTATTTGAAGAATAAAAAAAGACTATAAGCAATATCTAAGGACTATTTTATAGATTCTGAGAGATGAGAAGTTGTATGCTAAGCTGAACATATGTGAGTTGTCACTTAGTGAAGCATCTTTTCTTGGGCACATAGCTTCAGTAGGTAAGATTCAAGTTGATCCTAGTAAGATTAAAGTGGTTATAGAATGGAAGCCACCTAGGAATACCACAAAGATTAAGAGTTTCCTTGGTTTGGCTGGTTATTATAGATGGTTTGTCAAGGAGTTCTCTTTGATAGTAGCACCTATAACTCACTTATTAAGAAAAGTTGTTAAATTCATCTAAGATGACAAGTGTTAGAAGAGCTTTGACAAGCTGAAGGTGATGTTGATAGAAGCACCAATTCTTATTTAGCTAGTTTTTAGGAAGGACTTCACCATATATAGTGATGCATCTCATAATGCATTGGGATTGTGTTTTGATGCAAGAAGGCAAGGTTGTTACTTATGGATTATGGCAATTAAAGCTATATGAGAATAATGACCCTACTCATGACTTGAAGCTTGCAACTATTATGCTTGCATTTAAAATCTAAAGGCACTATATCTATAGGGAGAAGTGCTATGTTTAAACTGACCACAAGAGTTTAAAGTACCTTCTAACACAAAAGGAGTTGAATTTGAGATAGAAGAGGTGGATGTAAGTAATCAAAGACTAAGATTGTCAGATTGATTATAATCTAGGGAAGGCTAATGTTGTGGCTAATGCTCTTAGTCAAAAATTCATGGTAGCAATGAGAGCTATGAATGTTAAATTATAGTTTATGCATAATGGTGCTATGTTGGTAAAGATACAAGTTAAGCCCAGTGTTTTATAGTAGGTTCAAGATTGGTAGAGACACAATCATAGATTGATAAGTGTGATTAGTGCCATCCATGAGGGGAAGTCAATTGAGTATGAGATCAAGAGTGATGGCTATCTTTACTACCATGACAATATTTATGTTCTAGATGTAGAAGAACTGAAGAAATAGATTTTGGATAAGTCTCACAATACTCCTTATGCTATGCATCCGAGTAACATAAAATGAATTAGGATTTAAGGTTGCCATATTAGATGCATGGCATAATGAGGATGTGTTAGAGTATGTGACCAAATGCCTTACTTGTCAGTTGGGTAAGGCAGAACGTCAAGTTTTTTCTGGATTGCTTCATCCTATAGCAATTTTGGAATGAAAATAGGATAGGGTGACTAAAGACTTCATTGTTGGGTTGCCTATGATAAGGAGAAGATGCGATTCAATATGGGTTATTATGCATTGTCTAATAAAGGCAAGTCATTTCATAAGAGTAAGGATGGACTATTCCTTGGAGAAGCTAGTGGAGCTATACATATATGAGATTGTTGATTACATTGAGTGCCATCTTTGATTATATCATATTGAGATTTATGGTTCGCATTAAGGTTTTAGAAGAAGCTTCATAATGCCTAGGGTACTCGATTGAGCTTTAGCACAACATTTCATCCCTAGACTTACGGATAGTCAGAAAGAGTCATCCAAGCAATCCTTTTATACTTGAGTGATTTGATTGTCAAGTTATGTATGATATTATGCTTATTATGAAACATGTTTATCTAATGATAGAGGATATGTTTAGGAGTTACAACATTAAGATCAAGGGTAGCTAGGATCAGTATCTATCATTAGCAAAGTTTGTGTATAACAACAACTATCAAGCTAGTTTGGGAATGGCTCTTTATAAGGCATTTTATGGAAGGATATGCAGAACACCCTTTTACTGGAGTGAGCTTAGTGAAACTAAGCTTATAGGAGTAGACTTGATAAAATATGTATAAGGGAAAGTGAAGATCATTGGGGATAGGCTAAAAGTAGCTTCTAATAGATAGAAGTTATACGTTGATTTAAAGAGGAAAGATGTTAAGCTTCGGGTGGGACATAAAGTATTTCTTAAGGATTCACCTTGGAAGAAGGTTTTGCAATTTGGCAAGAAAAGAAAGTTAAGTCTTAGGTTTATTAGACCATCTGAAGTGACTAAACATATGGGACTAGTAACCTCCTGACTAGCTTTATCTTCAGAGCTTTAGTAGATTCATGATGTATTCCATATGTTAATGCTTTAAAGATACAAATCATATCCAACACATGTTTTATTAATGGGAGAGGTTAAAATTAAACTAGATGTATCTTATGAGGAATCAAACTAGATCTATCTTATGAAAAAGAACCTATTAGGATCTTAGATAAAGAGGTTAAGGAGTTACAAAATAAAATAGTGCTACTAGTGAATGTTATTTAGAAGTACCATGCGATGAAATATGTGACATAGGAAACTGAAGCTCAAATGAGGGCCAGTGCCCTTAGATATTTTGAACTAGGTAATGTCGAGGATAAAACTTTTCTTAAAAGGGGAAGTAATGTAATAACCCGAATATATCGACTTATAAGTAGTACATTCTTAGGATGAATAGTGTTTTTGAGACCAAAGATACACTAAGATTATTGAGTGACAATATTAGTCACAAAATAGTTTTGGGCAAAATTAGGGCTAGAATTTGAATTTTTGGATAACAGGAAGTATTTTTTTCAAAAATCGGGTATAGTGAAAAGTTACATTTTTATTCAATTTTTTATGATTTTTGAGCATAGATATTTAGAGATTTTAAGGTTTGAATTATATAATTTTTAGTGTTTCTTAGGAGTAAAAAATGAGGCTAAGAAATTGAGGAAAAAAAGGCTATAAAAGGGGTCAAATGTTGGTCAATGGAGGAATAATGTCATCTTCCTCTAAAGACTAACAAAGGATGCCCAATAAGCACAAAGCACCATTTTTTCTTCTTTATTTCTCTATTTTAGCATATTTTCACTCGTTCAAGCCCTGAATCTACACCACCATGACCTCTAAATGTCATTTTAACCTCAAGATTTATGAAAAATCAAAGGAAAAGCTTGATTTTATGGCACGATAATAATAACATGAATTTTTTTTGGCATGATTTTTTGAAGTTAACATTTTTCCCATAATCCTCGAGTCCTGTAGGTCATGTCTAAGTTTTTGGTTTTTTGTTTTGATTCTCAATTGATTTTATATGAATTTTTACATATCGAATCTATTATGGGTAGTTGAGAAAACCAACAAAAATAAAGTTAAAAGGAAGAACAAGGTTTAGATGATCCTCATGAGTGCGTTATGACTTGTTCAGTATGTGTAATTGAACTAAATTGTGCATTTTTGCTTATGCCCGAATTTATGCATGTATGTATATATGTATGTTAATATGTAGATGCTTATGTATGATGTAAATTGACATACATTATGATGTATGATGTTAGTGTGGTATGTTAGAGCCATAAATATGGATGAATGCATGTTAATGGTGCATTTGGTATGATGGCCGAATGATGTCCATGTATGTGAAATAGACATAATACATGAAATAGATGTAGTATGAATGGAAATTGATGTAAATTATGACATGCATATGTTTAGGGCATGTAATAATGTTAAATGATATGATAAAGCATGATGTGAGATGTTGTAGTTTGACTTTAAGACATGTATATGCATGTATGTTATGCATATACATGCTTTTGAGTATGTTATGACTAGTAATAAATGAATGTTTATGCATGAAAATGAGATGTAAGGCATGTTATAGGAAATGATGCTTATGTGTGCATTGGTGCTTGTTAGCCGAATGGCCTTATGGTTTTTTCATGCATTGAAAAGCTTTATACTAGGTATGTTAAGTTTAATAAATAGAAATTTGATAAAATGTTGAGCAATTCATGAAGGCAAGGCTAAATGGTCATTCAGTAATGTCTTATTGTCTTGAGAGTTTAAATGTAAATAATATACGTTCTTGGTATGCTTTCTCGAATAAGTGTGATATGTCTATCTATTATATATATGATATACATATGATGAGAAAGTAGCCTTTTTATGCTTTAATGATACTTTTAAGACATGTGACGCTCTTGAGCCGTAGTATATATGTGAGATGATAAAATAAATAAAGATGTTTATAAAATAAATAAGCATTTTTGAATGAATGTAACTTTTATTAAAGCTTTCTTAAAGATGTTTTTCTTGTAACACCCCCCTACCCGACCAATCATTAGACTAGAGAGGAGATGATACCTTCCCTAGAGTTGCCCGTCCTTATTCTACCCCGTCTTGCTATTCATTTAACTTTTACTAACTAACACCCTAATTATTGACCTCATGGTAGCTTTATGTCACCTAGTTATATTTTACTATGCATGATTGTGTTTAACTGATAAAACCATTTTAGTCATGAGTTTCACAATCTACAAAAATTTTGTCATCATAACTGCTTCTTGAGACACTTCCATAATCATCCTCAATCATCTCACATCTCATGGACCCTTCTAGTCCCCCAAAACTCAACTCAACATTAACTAGTCTTACACATACACATAAGGGTCCCAGACCCATATATCAATAAACATCAAGCATGCATAAGATATCAACATATATACATAACACCTATTTTAATGTTTACAGTTCAAAAGGTGACAAAACATAATCCTTAATGATTTACATGGCTAGGCCCTAACCCTATTCATACTTGAGTGCCCTCTACTTTTAAGATATAAAAGAAATATACCCATGGGATGAAATAGCTACACATTAACCTTGAGGCTAGAAAGTACTATAATATCTTTTAACAATGCATTAGAACACCGATATGCAAATTATATACTCAGTGATGAACACAATGTAATATCAATTCCATTGTGTGGACATACACCATATAAACAATGCAACCTTTTTCAATTAAGCATGCCTAGTACATATAGTCTTAGTTATATGTGAGTTAAACCATATTAAATCCCATTCAATGATGTGACTTTACAAAGATTAATTACACATCTTATTATATACTCCTTGTTCTAATTACAAATGTATAGTTTTTTTGTCAAGTTATGTCTTTATGCCTTTTTATTTTGCTTATGTCTTTATGCCCTTTTTATTTTACTTCAGCCTATACTAGAGAGACTACACTTTAAGACACTTGATAAAATGGATCAAGTCATACAGTGGCCTATATTTTTTACATTGGTAGTTGCACCTACCCATCTACTCTATATCAGGGATCCATTCATGAGAATCTCCCAAACTAGAGTG